>JAATLQ010001368.1:68056-138282 GCA_013421005.1 Heliconius erato x Heliconius himera
GAATAGTGCATACTATTGATATTGTATTAATAAAGAACCAAAATTTAAAAATTAGTCGATAAGTAATTTATTATCCTAAAACTAAATACTATACGCATGTTTTCACTATACCTACTGGTAAAAATGGTTATGTACAATACGAAAGAGCTACTGTTTTATATATGAATTCTTGCTCGCGTGTAAAATTTTGCAGAACGGATCATATTATAAGATTGTACAATATGAATAAATGCAAAAAAGACATTTCCTCGATAATCTGTGATATTTTATTTCACTTTAAAAAAAAACAACTAATATTTCATATTTATCCCATATCCTTACTGTCGTTCTGGCTGTTTATAAAAAAAAGAATAAAAAAATATATAATTCAACAATAATTTAATACAATATGCATATAGTCACTATACAATTTAAACAAAACAAAAGCATTATGCAAAATAACTATCAATTAATCAATCAGAATCGACGTCGACAGCATCCGTGCCCATAGAACTGACGTCGCCGTCAACACTACTGGTTCCTTGGGGCGGGTTATTCTGGTTCTCTTCACGATCAGTCACATCACGTCCATTTGGCACTATGAAAAAATTAATATATTTATTACAGCTAAGATTATACGAAATTATAAAAGCTACGAATGATGAATGCTTTTTTCAGATTTAAAATGTACAGACAAATTTAAATTTTCGTTAAAAAAAACATATATATACATTAATGACAATAAAATAATATTCTTATTTGAAGCTACTTATAAACTGATGCGGGCTACTGCCATGTTAAAATATAGATAAAAAATATGTTTATTGTCTTAGCAAAACGTCAATGTTCACATAAGCCATTATATTACGAAAGCGCTAAATTGCTATACTATAAAAATAAAATAAATGTGAATATAATAAATTAATTTTCTATAATATATATTCAAAATATAAAAAGATTTTATACATGTTACACTGTTATTTTGAAGTGTGCCATCAGTTTCTTCAGATGTGCTTAATGCTAAAGCGTTCAGAGGTGCGTATGCAGCTACTGCTGATAGGTCGATTAGAATAGCCTAAAAATATAATTAATCTACTTAGATTTTTCTAGTCTAGAAAGGTTGATCCTGTTATCTATCAAATAACTTTTAAGTAATTAAGGAAAATCAAGCAGTAAAATAAAATTTAAGTAAGGAAAACAAAGCATTGAAGTAAGTAAAATCTATAAGTTAACAAAAAATGGATGAAGCATTCACGAAAATAGAAAAATGTAATATTTTTAATAAACTGGGAGATTTCTCGTAACGATTATATACGGTAAGATTTTCTTTTATGGGTGTATGTAGAGTACTACCTAATGCAAATGGTCTCGGGCGACCTGCTCTAAGTTTTGGTTGCAACTTAAAATTATAGAGCTCAAAAGAAGCTTCCATAGTTTCGAACAAACTATCAGATAAGTTATAAGTTTTATTTTAATTAGCTTTACTTAAAATGGATATCAAATGATCAATCAGTCTCAGATACTTCAGCAGCCGGTGTCTTTACAAATATTTGTCTGTTATACAATTTTTATTGATTTTAAGCTTTTTCCATAATCACTGAATGAAACATTTCAATGCTCTGGTCCCTTCAGCAAAAAATATAACACTCTTTATGGTCCCTTTACTCCAAAACTCATCAATCAATCAAAATAAATTTCAGAATTAGGGCACTCGTGTTCATACAGACTCTATACACTCGACTCAATGTATACGCCGAGTGTCGTAGTCTAAACGTACCATTAGACTATTAAGTCTACTTCACGCTGTATCCCGCACACAGCAGGATAGGCAGAGGGAACCCAGTGTTAAGACACTCCGTTCCTCATTTTCCGCCGAATTTTAGACCTTCACTATTGTTGAGTGGCGGAACTCAAAGCCGCACTTTGCCTGGACACCAGAGCAAAGAAATGGAAATACAAATTTAAATAAATATGTCATTTCCTCGAGTGGGGATCGCACCCATAACTAGTCACGTTTACTCTTGCGTGTCACTAATTTAAATGTGAAATTTAATATATTTACTCGAACATGTAAGACATTGCGTACACAGTGATGACAAAGTGATAAAAATTAAAGATCTCTTTACTTTTCGCGCATTTTAAACATAATTATCTGAACTAGATTAATAAAATTTCAGTTTTACTCAATTTAATACCTCGTTTTCTGGTCCTGATGACGCAGTGGAACTTAGAGAAGTTCCTCTACCAGAGCTATCTTGAGAATGATCGCTGTGGATGCCTTTACCATCGCCCGCACCAGATGTTGCCCCTACGCCTGACTCGATCAAATTACCATTAGCATCTAGTACTTCTCCTAACTGCTCATCTAGTGCATCTGATTCTTCATTCTGATTTTAAACATTATTATTTGTTATCGTAAAACTGTATTATAATGGCTAAGATTCGTATAATAACATCAAATTGCAGGTTTAAATATTTATGTAAGTCAGAGCTTAGGACTCTAATACATGTTAGTATCTCAAAAGAAACAGTTAAATTTTAAAAAAGGCTCGTTTGATATCGAGATCGTATATAATTCGTATTTTATGAGATTATTCGAACAAAGAAACAAAACATTGAACCTACGTTAATTAATATCAATGAGACTACTAAGTAAAATATGCCTGCCTGAATGTAAACGTTATACTTTCAAAATTCACAAAAAAAAATATGTTAAAATTCTTTTATTTCCCACAATTGATAAGATTAAATACTATAAAAAAACTTATCGCCAGCCCAATGGTTGACGTTGAGTTTCACCATCTAGTAAGTATCACTCATAAATAAAATATTAGTAGCTATACCTGTCGATGTGGCAGATATGCAAAGAAAAAATACATTAATATAATGCAAATATTATTAATATAATATTATCGTCAATATAATATTACAGTCACACACTTGCGTTCCGCCACAAGTCGCCGTCTGTCGTCGTAGCCCAGTGGCGTGACTGTCACGTTGTTGGTTCGATCCCCACACGAGGAAATGAATTATTATTTGTTAATATTTTCATTTCTTCGCTCTTCTTCGCCTTGAGTTTCGTCACTCAACACGCAATGCCTCGAAAAATTCGGCAGAAAGTGGGGAACGGAGTGTCTTAACACTGGCTTACCCTTGCCTATCCTTCTGTGTGCGGGATACAGCGTGAAGCTGATTTATTTTATTTTTTAAGAACTTAATAATTCTTACCGATTGTTGTTGGCTCATTGCATCAAATAACCAATTCGGTACATAGGTGTCTTCGTCAAAGAAACACGACTCGTAAGTATCAGATGAGCGGCCGGATGCAAATAATAATTCTTCTGACGCCTATACAATATTATCTACATATTTTTTTTTATTTAAAAAGAACGAATTGATTTTAGTAATAATAAAAAAAAATACCGTCAGTCTTGCTGAGGTAAGCGCAAGGCTGCCAATTTCAGAATCGGTCAAGTTAACATTATCGCTTAGTAATGTCTCTGCATTCATTGAGAATCCACTAAGAGTTTCTAAAAAATCACTTGCAACCTAAGAATAAAACAAAATATTAATTTGTACTTGGTATATTGAAACATATTACCAAATAAAATTATTGTCTGTAAAATATGTTATTTTTTTCTATTTCGCCTTTACTATTGTTAACTGTTAAACACTAACATTTCTGCAGTGGCTCACAAGCGTCTGTAAACGCAACAGGTTCTGGATTCGATTCTTACTCGAGGAAATATATAATATTTCAATTTCTTAGCCCTGGTGTCGAGGCAAAGGGTGGCGTTGAGTTTCATCACTCAACACGTAATGCCAAGAGATTGCGGCAGAAAGTGGGGAGCGATGTGTCTTAACACTAGATTCCTGCCTAACCTGCTTCATGCGGGATACGGCGTGAAGGTGAAAACAAAAACTTACTGAGTTTTTATTTTCTTCTTTTAGCTCAAAAATCTCTTGTACTGAGTTTGGGGTTAACAAATGATCCGCTTGTGGCAATAAAGTGCTATCAAGTTCGTTATCTGCTAAATAATATTCTGAAAATTTTGAATTAGAGGTGGAAGCGACAGACATATATGAAACAGAGTCCAATTCCATGATAGGTGTTTTTATCCCGGTGTAGCTCCAAAGAGATTGATTTCGATTGTTATCATCAGAAGCATCTACAGCCTCCAATTCGCTTTCTAATATACTATCTTCGTTAGTTATAACCGTTTTTATGCTTACAGGTGATAAACTGCTATCAATACTTCTATCTGGTTCATTTTTATTTAAAATTACTGTATCAGAATTAGAAATAAGACTATCTTTCGAATTATTTTCTGTTAAATGTATTTTTTCTTGAAGTAATTTTCTAATGACTGACATTATGCTACTAGTAGTATCATGAACTGATTGTTTAGGTGTTTCAGTATAATCGTTTTGAAAAGAATTTTCGTTATTTATCTCATTATTAAGGGATAATTTATCAAGCGATATTAACTCATCTACACTGTCATTTGCATCAGATGTAGAGGTGCTGATTATTTCACTTTCAATATTAATATTATCTTTTAATAATATATCCTTAGAATTTGAGCAATCATTTATGTTTGAATCTTTTTCATTACTATTTCCAGAATTCAAGGGCACTAAAGACTTTTTTAATGGTCGTTTAGAAAATTTTGTAGACGAAGATTTTATCGAAACGTGTTCATTATTATGCATAAGCACATTCTTAGTTTTGCCTTTAAATATACTTTTATTTGTTTTTGTGGTTTTGTTCATCTTAGAAATTATATTTTTTGAAGATTGTGGAATGTTTTCTTTATTATTGCGAGCCTTTGGTGTTAATTCCAACTGTGGTTTTTTATTGAATTTGTAATGTGTTTGATATTTGTATTTTGACGAAGTGATTTCTGATTTTAAACCAGAATTACTTTGTTCTAATTTATTATTTTTATGATTAATTACGACTCTATTTTGTGCTATAGGACGTACCGTTGCTACACTATTCGGTGAAGAACAAGTAGAACTATTGTGTGATTGTGGGCTGCATTCATATTTTAATACAGTATCCGTTTGTTCAGATAACAAAATCAATTCTTTATCAACACTGGGTTCTACATCTGTACTATTCTGAAACACTAGATAGTCAACATGATGTTGCACATTATCTTGAACTTTTAATAAATTCTTGGTAATTTCTTGATTCTCAGTTTTATAATTAATGTTTTTTGTTTTGTTATCTATGTCAGTTTTTACTTTTGTATTATTTATCTCCACCTTCATATTTTGTATTTTTCTTCTTAAATATCGTGGTAAGTATTTTTTTAATTTTTCTTTGTAAACTTCAACATCATTTTTGGCGATAATATTATACTTTGTTGTTTTTTTGTTTGCAAAGGATTTGATACTTTTTGTTTTACGTGTCCTGTAAAATATAGTATTTTATAGTACACATTTATAAATAAATATAAAATATGCTTTACGTTTATATTTATTATAATTCAAAGAGGATTCCAATGACCACTGTATAACATCTTACCTTACAGTTATTTTCGAAACAACCTAGAAAATGTATAAGTATTATTAATATTTAATTTAAGTATTAAATATTTTAAATTAAATATAATCATAGCATACCCTTGTTACGGTTTTATCAACTCGTACTGCGGTTGGTATTTTGTTAACAGATTTTGTTTTCTGGTTACCAGTTTTTAAAACTTTATGTACATTACTATTTATTTCATTATTCTTAATTTTCGGGAATGTTTTTTGGGGAAAACGGCTATTTTTATTAACCATAGAGTTGTTGTTATGTTTCGTTATTTTATTTTTCAAAATCATTCTCTTTTTTGTCTTAGCAATTTCATTAGATTGTTTTTTAGCTATATTTTTAGGAGCTTTTTTCCATTCACCTTGATAAATGACATCTTCAGAAACCATTTTATCTTTGAAACTGTGGATGTGCACACCGCCATGTACTAATTCCCGCGTTATAGTTTTTGTTTTCCGTAATTTTGTTACAGTATTATCTATATAATTTTGACACTGGACTTGAGATATACTAGTGTTTATTGATGAACAACCAAGCAAAGATTTTTGTAGGCTTCCTACACTGTCACAAAATTCGGAGACAGACTCATCATTTTTTGGTAAAATTTGCTTAAGTACTTCTGTTTCAATTGTTAAGTCTTTGTCACCTATAAGATTTTCAGGCGTTTTTTCTGATTGAAGTCCTATTTTATCATGGAAATTGACTTCGGAATCCTTAATTTTTATCCCTATACCTCTTGATGTAGTAATATAATTGTCAATGTTTTCTGTACACATGCCAAACTCACAAGTTTTTTTACGACTAAATAAATTGTCAAATGAATCATCAATTTTGATTCCATTATTAAACAATTTTGGTGTTTTCATTAAAGATGCTACAGGTGATAAAGCACAAGTTAAATTAGGATCAGGACCACATTGAACATCTGTACTTAAATTACGAACACCTTTTGATGTACTCGGTTGATTTATATCTAAAAAAAGATTTATAGGTACATTTTATATACAATCTATTCTAAATAAAATTAGTTTATAAATATTTAGTAAATAATAAAATTACATGTTTATGAGCTATTTAGGAGGTATCATTTTTATAAATTCATTTAATCTATGTTGAGCGTACTTGTATGAAAATTCAACAAAACCTCATTTGAACGGTAAAAAGACGTTACAGATGAGCTTCCTGATCGTTTAATGTTTTCGCCTATTATTGTATTACATAAAAAATATAATCAGCAAATGTGAATGCAAGATGTATTGTTATATTTTTGTATATTGAGAATTAAATAATATCTATAACTTTCTTACCCAAAATAAATATAGTTTCTGATTGCACATTTTCAAAACTGTCGTGTTTTGTTATATTAATAACAGTTTCTGAAACCGTTTCATTATTTACATCATAGCTAACTTCCGGATCAGTGCCTATATTGCGGCGTAAAGTTATAGTTTCTTCGTCACTTTCTGTAACTATAGATATAAATAAACAGTCTTCATTATTAGATACATTATTAATGCCAGTGTTATTTAAAACATTTCGATTGTTTTCCTTGAGGTCTTCATTTTCTTCCATATTACATAAATTGACTAAGCTATCAGGAATCTGCAATTTAAATACAAAAAATATTTACTTCAACATATAATATTTAATGATAAAATTTAAACATTATCAAAAAATGTGTGTAAAAAAGTCGTACCGGCTTCGATAATTTAGATTGTAACTTTTTATATTTTCTTGTTTTTATTCTTTTATTTCCATCTTCAACACTTATAACTTTTTTAAACTTAGCAACATTTCTTAACGAGGTTTTGCTAGTAACTCGCTTATTGTGTTTAGATTTGTTTATCTTAATTGAAAAGTTGCGGTTCTCATTTCTATTGAGTTTTTTATCTTGAGTATTCGTTTCTTCAATGGCCATACTATTACTATTGCTTTCAACTAATTTTATTTCATCAGAATAATCTATACATACTTGTGGTGTCATATTTATAGGACTATCTGTTTCAGGTAATATATTATAATTTGCAATAATTTTTAAATCGTTATTTTGTAAAGTTTCTGATTGTGAATTATCTGAATTTTCAATATTCAATGCTTCATCTTGATAAATTATATCAATAGTATTTGATTTTTCTATTAAATCATGATCATTGTTATTAATATCAAGTTCTTGTTCTAAAATAATATTAATAAATAAAATAATTATGCATAAATTAATAGTTTAGACAAATCAAGAATTTTCTTGAAAATTAACATATAATTAAATATAGATACCATTAACTTCAACACTGGTAACGCTATCATTGTCAAATTCCATGTTCAATGTTTCAATGTCTTCGTAATCTTGTAGCTCCACTTGATCTAATAATATTTTACGATCAGCTTCACGCTGTATCCCGCACACAACAGGGTAGGCAGAGGGAACCTAGTTACACTCCGTTCCCCACTTTCTGCCGAATTCTGGAGACATTGCGTGTTGAGTGGCAGAATTCAACGCTGCGCTTAGCCTCGACGCCAGAGCGAAAAAATTGAAATATAAATTTAAGTAAATATTTCATCGCCTCGAGTGGGGATCGAACCCACAACCAGTCGGTTTTACAGTCACACTTCGTGCCGCTGCGCCACGTCTGGCCTCAGAATATTTTACGATACTAAAAATATGGTCTAAAAACTTATATTTACATTAAAAACGGGTTCTATTTATACTATGTTCACAAAACAATTGACAATTGATAAAAAAAATATATATCAATTCTTAAAAAAATAAATATATTATTTACAATTATTATAAACAAATACCTAACGGTGAGATCACGTGTTGATACTTATCCATTATGTCATTCCTGTAAAAATAAAAAGGATTATATTCGAAGTTTAGGTATTCAGAATAATTGTATGGAACTTATTTATTTATTTAATACTTTATTACACCAACTTAAAAATAAAAATATACAAAGAAAACAATGGAAAAGTATGGTGTAAAGCTTAAAGCAAACTTAAAGCAAAATGCTTACAGTGGAGTCTCGGTGATTTGTTCTTGATCCTCAATATCAATATCAAATTTTTCTTCTTTACCTACAAAAATATGACATATACAAAAAACTGTTATTTTTATTCATGTAGTAGCAGTAAGTAGAGAGCACCTAGTGTCCAAACATTTCGTTCTCCACTTTCAGCTCGAATTGGAAATATTGCGAGTAGAGGATATCAACGGCGAAGTATGCCTTATCAAAATTCGTTCGTTTCCCACATTCCACCGAATTTTTCAAGGCATTGCGTGTTGAGTGGCGGATCTCAACGACGGGCTTTTTGCCTTGGTACCAGAGCGAAGAAATGAAAATATTAAGAAATAATAATTCATTCCCTCGAGTAGAGATCGAACCCCCAAACGTCGTGTTTTAGTCACACCCTTGTGCCCATGGGCCACGACGGCCTCAATTAAATTAATTCTCTTCCCAGTAGGAATCAAAATCCTAGTCTTCTCCATTTATAGTTAAACAAAGCTGGTATGATAATCTATTTAATAGTTTGAAAAATAAAAAAACAAATTCAAACATTCTTACGACGGGCTAAAAGTCATGGACGAAAATGATCCGCTCCATGACATGTAATTTTACTACCTGGAAACTGGACTTTTGGTAAGTAGATATTAAATGGCTAAAAAATTAATTTTCTGTTAGACAACAGAATTTAGTGTATCCTATTACAAAGATACATTAAGCAATAAGCATTTCCCTGAGCTGAATAGAGATTGATCGTACAGACATTATTATATGACATGTCGCATCTCTTTAAAGTTTTTTATTTTATTATTTTTTGCCTCACGCTATATCAAGGTAAGTAAAAGGAACATGGAACCTAGCGCTGTTCCTATTCTATTCTATATTGAGTTCTGTTTCTATTATGACACTTTCAGTCCCCACTTTCCGCCTGAATGGCTGAGCTCAACGCAGCGCTTTGCCTCGTTACCAGAGCCAGATGACATATTATTAAATATTAAACATTTAATTTCACTTGTGCCCCCTGCACCACGACTGCCTCTTCAGCTCGTATGCTTTTCTGAAATTTTATAGAAAAACTAGAATTTTCAATAAATACACTCACGATATTCAATAGCTTTCAAAGCAAAGTTCTCAAAGTACTGTCGTCTCCTTCTTTCTATAGCTTTCTCTGTAAGAGAGAGCAGATCGAACAACTTGTGCTGTAACCAGCTCATCGGCGGTGGATTGTGTTGCCCTTTGGTCGCGTAGAGAGCAAGCTTCATTAAACGACACACGATACGATCAAGCTCCGTTGTAATACTATCATCGGTTATGGATCTAAGTCTGTGTATTTTTTGATCGAGGACTCGATGAAGACATCGTCCTGAAAATTCTATTTGTAATATGAAAACAGCAGAAAATTCCAACCAACTGCCGCTGTATTTTCTGAAATTAGCATAGCCAACTTCTAAAGAAAAAAAGCAGTAAATTTTTGTACTTACTTAATAAGTAAGTCTAATTTGATAATTTTTTATGCCGAACTGTTAGTACTGATATTTTGTATTAACGGTGTATTCCAGTGAAATGTTCAAATATTTTGAGTTCTGATGCTCAAGGCAAAAAAATTATAACATATTGTTTCGCCATTCTAATTTAATTTAAATGGCGATATCTAAGATTAAAATACAAGATACTTGAAGGCAGAAATATCATGCTAAAACTAACCGTAAGAGTCCAGTTCCGCCGTGCTAGAGTTTGAAACTGAGGAACGTACCTCTGTTGAACCCCACTGTAAAGCAAATACCGTATGTTACAACAGTAAAAAATAAAATGTCTTAAGTAGAGTAGGATCCTGTTCGTTTTTAACAAAAAGCTTTTATGATATACATATTGTTAATTTTATAAAAAATATTACTTGGTAAAATATGCATTATTAGAAGCAGTTTAAAAAAATTATATACCAGTTTGTTAAATAAATAATATATATTTTCTTTATTTACACCAAATTTGAAAGGTTTTATAAAAAAAACACCTAAGTATTACGAATCATTTATTATCTGTTGGTTGTGACACAGATGTTTTTTAAACATACTTTTTCCAGAAACTGTCAATATCGGGAAGACTGTACAGATAATACAAATAAAACACTGAACTAAGCAAACAACTAACGTACAATTTTTTAAAACTTACAATTACTTCAATTAATAACTAAATTATACAAAACTATGATAAACATATTATGTTATAGATAAATATAGTACAAAGTAGGAATTACATAAATATAACAAAAATAATAGGCAACTACCAGAGTTGCGTAAACAAATAACAATGTATACTTAATATCACAAAATAAAATCTAATTATGAACCTAGTCTCTTACTGAGAAATTCTCTAACCAAACGACTTTGGGTATATCAGTCTTTATACATAATAATATACAATTAAAAATCTAAATATAGTATCAAAGTTTTAATATGAAATCTGCAAGTGGAAGTGTAAATTGAATTTAACGTGTTAAAAAAGGTGGTAATAACAAAAAAAAAGAAGATCAAATAAGAACAATATTTAATGTTTAATATAAGCTACTCTTTTTTATTTTACTAATTTATTTAAGCTTGACAAACATAGATAATAGAAGTTTTTTTTTTAATTCGTAACTTGTTCTTACCACTCTAAGTTTTACTTTTCTCTATTCTTTCACTTTTTTCTTTTCAACAGAAAAGATAAAATAGAGAAAAGTTAAAAGTAGTATTTAGATGAAATTTTCTATTTAAATTTCATATAAATGTTGTGCTATTAATTTACCAAACAAATAAACAAATTCTAATTAGTATAACCAGATACATAAAAAAAATGAATCTGGATCATTTTAAATTAATAAACGACGAATGATAATATTAAAATAAATCAAATTTAAGTGTGCATGTTTATATGTTTTCATGAAAAAATGTTGCTCTATGACCACGATCATAAAATGAACTAAAAAGCAAATTCAAAATGACTGTTTACGTCAGACAAGTTGTCTATATCCTGCCACTCCTCTTGCACTTCTGATACATTATCTATGGCCAGACGAGAATAAATCAATACATCATCAACTATCTCATAACCATTCCATTCTAATATGTCCCTGAAAAGAAATATTTTTTTTATCTTCACGTTGTATGCGATATAATATAGTAGAGTAGGCAGAGGAACCCCGGTGTTAAGATAGTAATAATTCATTCTCTCAAATGGTTATTAATTCAGAACCATCGGGTTTACAGTCAGGCGTTGTACCGTTACAACACGATAGCCTCAAGAAAACTAACCAAGTGAGCAAAATGTTTGATACACCATTAAAAAACTAAGTTTATAATGGTGTGTATACATTTTTTCTTTCATATGAAATTTAGAATTAATAAATTTATATATTATTTAACATTTTTAAAGTGTTATAAGAATAACACCTTATATATTTATTACTTATTAAGAAAACGTATGACAAGTAATAAATATATAACCCCATCTAAGCAATTTTTTTTTATCAGCTTCACGCTGTATCCCGCACACAGCAGGGTAGGCAGAGGGAACCTAGTGTTAACACTCCTGTTCCCCACTTTCTGCCGAATTAATAATCCAATATCCTAATAATCCAATATAATAATCCTAAGCAATATTTCAATCCACAAAAAGAAAGGAATTTTATTTAATTTAATGAAGAATATTTCAATGCTCACTTTACTCTATCAGTATCAGTTGTAATATGTTCAACTACATCCATTAGATGGTCTACAGGTATTTCTAGCTTATGTGTGTCAATGTAAAATTCATGATACTCGCTGTCCACTAGTCTGCTTATTTCTTCGGATATTGTATCTAAAATCCGACACTCCTCTGATTTATCCTGAAAGTAAATGAAAAACACATTTCAAAATTATATCATTATTGGAAGTGAGAAAAAACGATATGGACATTTTAAAACTACCTACGTCAAAAATATTTTTCATATTTACATAATATTATCAATCAAGACTACGACACGAGGCACTCGCAAATGGCTGATATTTTTCAGCTTCACGCTGTACCCCGCACATAGCCTGCTATGTGCGGGATACAGCACGCAAAGGGAATCTAGTAGTAAAACACGCAGGACACAGAGGGAACCTAGAGTTAAAACACTTCTGTTTCCGACAATCCGCCGAATTCTGGTAGCATCACGTGTCGAGTGGCGGAACGCAATGCAGCGCTTTGCCTCGGCATCAGAGCGAAGAATTGAAAATGTCTCGAGTGGGAATCGAATCCACCTCCAAACAGCTTTTGCAGCTACACGTGTGCCCCTGCGCCACGACTGACCGTGTAAACTGAACATACTTTAATTATATTTCTGATTGTCGAGGACCGGAGATGTGTGAGCCTATAATATAAGAAATGAAGTGTAATTGTTTCATTGCAAAAAATGCCCTATTAAAATATACATATATCTATACTTATTTAGAAAACGTATAAAAATTAGAACGTAGCGGGACTCGAACGAAAGTCGCGGGTTCGAGTCCCGCTACGTTCAAATTTTTATGCTTTCTAAATAAGTATTTTTCCTTCCTAAGTGTGGAATAACACTTTAAAAAAAATTATAAATACATATATCTAATTAAAATATACCTCAAACGGATAATTATATTCCCTTATAATTTTATAGTATTGGTTCCAATATGGCGCATTCTCTCCCCAATTTATATTATACCATATGTGTTCATTTCCTATTTCTTTATTTCTGTTGTCTCTATTAAAATTAAGCATTTTTGTCAAATGCCTAATTTCATCTACGACTTCTCGTGTATGTGCAAAGGCATCCATTTTATTTTTAGCTAATAAATTCTGAGTAGCCTTAGAAAATTTCTTGACTTGTAGTGTGGTACAATTTAATCTAGAAAAAAATATATTAATAAATATAATATTTATATAATAATAATATAATAAAATATAATTATTACGTTAAACGAATTTACGTTAAATGAATCTAAACAAAATGAATCTAACAACACAACAATGGCATAATGTAGAAACTATACAAAAGAAAATATTATGAAACAACAAAATAAAAGAAAATGGGGAATGGAAGTGTCTTAATGGGAAGGAGTGACTTAGCACTAGGTGCCCAGGTTCACCCTACCTACTAGGCGTTGTGAGGGATACAGAGTGAAACTAAAAAAAATTACACATCCTAATACATTATACATATTATTTTTTTATATCACAGCACACCTGCTTGCAACATCTTCTATCATATATACTCTATTTGTTCTTTTCCTTCTTGGTATCAAAACACTATGTAAAGTTTCCTCATCAAACATTAAGAAATTCTTTCCAAATTCAAAATCCATATTACATTGTAACATTTTATCTTTATATTCCATAGTTTCCAAAGAAAAAGAGGGAGATGTAAGTATTACGGTCATATAAGACTGCTCCTTTAATATGAGTTGTGTATAAGATTCCACACTAGTAATGAGAGATGGTTTTATTTATATGTATATTATTATAGTTATGTCATTTTTATTAATAATAGTTTTACATTTATGAAGCAGAACTGTGTCAAAGTGACCACCAATTGTAGAGAATTATACTAAATTTAATAATAAATATTGATATAACTTACAGATAAAAATATATATCTTATCATATTTATTCGAAAAAAAAATGCAAGTTTCAGTGCAATGCAGTTTCATTTAAAAAAAACCTCAAGTATACTCAAACCAATAGATTATAGTTCCCTTAAATTTTATTGATAAATAAATGAGTTGATTTAGCTTACCTATTTTCAATACAAAGCATGTTATTATCACCAATAGTATGTGGACTTTCCCAACCTTCAAAATTCATTAAATCAGCTCCGCTTGGTTGTTCTGAAAAATTATATATGACAACTATACAATACTGTATTTATTTTGACCACTTTTAGTGAAATCACAGTTTTAATTACTCTATAAAAGCCTAATACAATTAAAAGAGAAGATATTTTGCCCAAAATAAAATAAAAAAAATTGAAATAAAATAAATAATGAAATTATAATTGTAACACACTCGAACTTTGAACGTTGTTTAGGTTTATTATAAAATCTAAGTATTATAATTGTGTAAAATAGAACGAAAGATATCTCTTTCCCGTTCTGGTATGATTTTAATGAATGAAAAATGGCAGATTGGCAATCTTTACTATTATATTTGTAGTATTAGATGTTAACATTATCTATTCATTACTGCCTCACACATAATACAGTATGGATAAAAATCATGAAATGAAAATGATAATTCTACATCTAAATTTTATAAATCATGACAATTTTTTTTAGGTACAGGTTTGAAATATTTCACTCTATATGTTGCACCAGCAAAAGGATCGTAGTTGCTACCACCGGTATAAGCTGCATATTTTTTTCAGTTACATGCTGTATATGGCAAGCAGATGAAACTGAGTGTAGCCACTCCGTTCCCCACTTTCCGCCAAATTTTCGAGGCATTGTGTGTCTAGTGAAAGAACTTAACGTCGCCATTTACCTTTTACCAGAGAAAAAAATGAAAACACTAATAAATAATAATTCATTTCCCTGGGTGGAAATCAAACCCGCAACCATCATGTTTATAGTCACACACTTGTGCCACTATACCTCGCCAGCCTCAATACACACTGTATATAATATTTTTTATAAAAATAATAATTAATTAAAGGGTAGAATTGAATGGCAAAATTCAATTCCACAGTTTCTCTAAGAGATAGGTAAACCCACAATAGTCATGTATACCATACCATAACCACACAGATACTAGCTACAATAGCCTTACACACAACATTTTACAATTTTTTTTAAGCTGATCATGCAATGAGTATTGAGACTTTGAGCAATATATGATAATTTAACTACTGTGGCATTTGCAAAATATAGCATTTCTTTAGCTGGCTTGTCACAAACATTTTGTAAATAATAATAAAATAAACTTACTTGCGACTAAAGCCAAACTATTTAAATTGAGGTCTGGTTGTTTTTGGTATTCTTTAGAGACAAATAAAGCAAGTTGGCTACAACAACCCAAGTGGATAGTACCAGCAGGTCCAGGGCCAATACCTTTATATGTGACAGTGTATTGTGGGTATCGACTAACTATGTTACTACACCTGAAAAAAGTAATGTGGTTCATACTACATCTCACATTTAGCAGGGCCGACAGAGGGCACCTAGAGTTAACTCCGTACATGGCACTTTTTAACAATTTTCGAAAATTACATTTTGGACACTTGTATTGGAATATATTGAACAGCGGCAGAATGTAATGCCATGCTTTTTGTTATTATCAGAGGTAGGAAATAAAATAATTCATAGCCCCATCTTTTAAACAATTTTTAAAACCTAATATGCTAAGTGGCAAAACTCAATGCCACAGTATTTTGTTTTCAGAGCCAGGAAATTGAAAGAAGTCATACCCTTATGTGAATCAATCCCATAATTGTTGTATTTACAGTCAAATGCTGTATCAGATGATGTAGAACATCTTCTACATATATAGTCTCATTATTTAGATTGAAAATTAAGTGTATGTACTAATAGTTTTTTTTACCAATCATTAAATTGCTCTCTACTCCATTCAAAGAAATGATCTAATCGCCTAAGACCATTCTTTTCTAATGATTTAAATAGAACATTGAAATCTCCATTTGGTGTTGTAATAACAGCTATTCTAGGTTTTATAAAACCAAATATAGTGTGAACAATTCTTTCTAAATCATGCGGAAGCATATGTTCTATCATTTCAATAGCTACTACTGCATCACATCCTATTAGTCTATAGTCTGGATCAGCTGCATTCCCTTGAAATAGCTGAAATAATTGAAAGTAAATATACTAATCATAGTTTTTATATAATATAACCAAGTAGAAACTTCTAGCAATTAAAGAAAAAAGAATAGTGCTTACTGTAACTTGTAATGGATTTTCTCGCTTTATTACATACTGGTCACATCCTAGTAGATCTGATGAGCAACGCAGTGGTATTGTTTCAAGATCAACACCAAGAATATGTTTAACACCTGGTATATCTTTTAGGTATTTTATAAAACTCATATCATTATATCCAAAATCTACTATCTAAAACAAGAGGTGCAAGTAAATACGATAAAATCTATTTTAAACATACAAAAATACTGTAATTATAAATATTTTTTATAGTTGGATCTAAACCTTTTCAAATTCGCCACACCATCGTTCGTCCATAAGACAGTCTGTAACCGCTGCATATCTTTGTGCGTACACTGGTGGATAAAACACAACGCCTTTCTCATCATCATAGTCTGCATAAACGTGGTCATCGGAATCGACATCGCTAATATCTTCATCTTTAAATTTAAAAGTTAGTCTTTTGTAGTATGGTCTAAGAAAACGATCTATCACAGTTAAAAGGGATTCTCGAAAGAAAATCAACGTCTGTAATGCAATTATCATTATTCTTGATAGAACAGGACATTTAAATGTAAAGATTATCTTCCAAGAAAAGCCGACGACAACATCATGATGTTCACATGTTTATTGTAGAAGAATATTTTTGTTTTCTTTATGTCAGGTGTCAGTTGTCACTTGTCAGATTGGTAGAAAACACAAAAAAACTGTCAATGTGACAGTAGTAATAGTACAGTTTACAAATATTTAACCGACAATGTAAATTAAAGTATGAGTTGGCAACTGCCAATTTATTCCACTTGACCATACACATGAGAAGAATCATTTAGCTAGTACTATAAATATAGAAAGCTTTTTGGCAATTGAAATCTAAAGTTATATTTCAGTCAGCAGAATTTGACTTTTTGATCTTTGTCACTCCTTTATAGATTGTCTTCTGATTAGATATACATAAATTAACATGCAATACTATGTTATATTATCTAAACCACTACAAATTTCCTGTAAAAGTTAACGTTTATAAGACAAAAGTAATTTATATTATTGTTAACATATTCTCTGTGAATATAGATATAATTTTTACTTTTGCTAGATAGTAAAAGTAAAAATTACTTTACATAGGATTATATAGATAATAAGTCTGTACTTTTTGGTAAAAAGTAAGGTTTTAAGTAGTGAAAGTCTTTCGCCAAATGCGGGACATAAATAAATAAATAATGAGGATTTAATTTAGTAATTATCCATTTATTTCAATTGTAAATAAAGCGTTCAATGATGATAGATATCAATATAATCGAAAAACATCACTATACTTAATTGATATTGTTTTGGTTTATCATAATTATATAAGGCAATTAAGTCTTCAAAATAATTATACACAAATTACGAATATACATATTAATAATTACAATTATTGTACTTATATGAAATCATTAATTTAAATTTAAAACTTAAAGTAATAAAAAAATATTTCTCACAGTACTTAGAGCAATCCGTGAAAAATGGGACTATGCTATACCGTAAAATTACTATACCGCAAAATAGAGACAGTTTCAAACTATCCCAATTTACTTATAATCTATGAATGGTAGCTATGGTAAAACAAGTGTTGTATATATGGTGAATGGTATTGCATTTAATTAAATAGTATTTAATGCTTATGACATCAACAACAATTTAATTTTTTTTGTTAATGAGGTAAAAGTATACATTTTCTATTTAGCTGGGATGTAGGGTCAGAAGACACGACAAAGAGGTGAATAGAAAAAATATGCTCGGTTGATAAGAATCACTAGGCATTTTTGTGATAAATAAATGTTATATATGTGATGTAAAATACAACATACATAAATAAGATAGAATTTATTAAAAATCTTTACATTGAATTTCGTACATAGCACAGCAGACAGAGAGTACCTAGGAACTCCGTTCCGAAGATACTCCGTTCTCATAAAGACACTTCCATTCCGTTACTTTCCATCGAATTCTTGGTGCATTGTGTGTTAAGTGACGAAACTCAACGCCGTCCTTTGTCATGTAACCAAAGCGAGGAAATGAAAATGTTAAAAAATCTTATTCCCTTGAGTGGAAATCGGACCCACAACGATTACATTTTTATAGTCACACCCTTGTGCCACTAGACCACGATTGCTACCTAATTACGCGACAACCTAATTATTATTAGATAAAATTGATTTATTGAAAATTATTAAATAATTCGAATATATATTTTTAGTTAAGATAACTCTAAATATCTAGTTGCTATTAACCCCTCAGTCGTAACTTTTAGTCGTATCTAATCACTAGCACTCACATCTTTTCACCTCTAATTTGGAAATATATATGATAGTGGGGAACGGATTGTCTTAACACTAGGTTCCCTCTGCCTACCCTGCTGTGTGCGGGATATAGCGTGAAGCTGATGATGATGATGCATATGTTTAAAAATGTTATGCTCTATTCCACACCTAAAACAAAACAATACGGTAAATTATTTTTACTGTGCCTCGATATCATCTTCATTACTAGGTATCGTCATCGTCAGTCGTCATTTATTATTTTGACATAATATGTGTATTAAAAAGTTGATATCTACGTGTGTGCTTACGACGACGAAGACGTTAACAGAGACATCGAAATAAATTTACAAATTAATTAGTAAATCCAAAGAGTCTCAAATAAAAAGGTTGATTTTTATACACATTGTAATAGTAAAATAAAAAGGAATATATTTAATAATTAGTCGGTTTCACGCTGTCGTGATACAGCTTCATATGTAATTAATGCTTCATACATTCTACGACACATTCCTAATATATCCTAAGCCCAATTCCAATATGACGACATTTCCATATTTTAAATTAGAATTCATAAATTCATATTTCAAATTATAATTGCAGATTATGTAATATAATTCCGAAATTTTATTAATCATTATTATCTAATACTTTTTTTTAATTAAACGTACATGATAATGTACGTTTATAGCAACAGAGAAGTGAATGTAAGCATTCCAGACCGATTCAAAAAAAAAAACTTTACATCCGCATTCGTCTACTGGAAAAAGCATTACTGACATTGAATGCGTATATTTTTTTTCTTGAAGACTTCACTTATTATGATGTATTTATTTAGCTTTAACAATTAAATTTATTTATGGAATATGTTTGTAACTTAAAATAATATATTTTTTTAGCTTCATGCTTTTAGCAGAGTAGGCACACTTAACCAAAGGTTCCCTTGGAACCTAGTGTTGAGACAATCTGTTCCTAATTCAAACAGTTCCATTCCTCACTCACCGCCGAATTATTGACGCATTCCGTATTAAGTGGCGGAATTTAACACCGGCACGTAACTTCGCATGTAATTGGCAACAAATTATTAAAAATAGTATTATTGAATTATTTTTTAATTAAATATTAAACATGACATTGGATTTGTACAGCTTTCAGTGTTAAAGGCGTCGACCACAGAGCCATAAATTACGATGTATAATACTTTTACAACCATTGCCATCAGCTATATTTACATTAACATCTAAATTATAATGAATCTAATTACAAAGTGACTTTAAGAGCTTTCTTAAATTTTTAATATTAATTACTACAAAATTTTATTAATTATTATTAAAATAATTAAAATTATATACTAAAACTTATATGTAAAATAAATTAAAAATAAATTATATAAAATATAAAATTTTATCTAATATAATATAATTTTACATAGATTTTTTTTTTTTTAATTAAAAATTTAATAATAATTTAATATTTTTTTCAGACCAAGCTCTCTCAATACTCTTGTTAATTTATTTCCTTTGATAAGTCAAACAGTGAAAGTGAGTATTGTTAAATTGACAGCATTGTCTAAGATATATCATTCAACTCTCTAAATAACCAGTTTTAATGCTAATCATGTAATAAATAAAAGCTTTTTGTAGCGTATACGTAACACATTATAAGCTATGTATTAAAATGTAAAAGCTCAAGCTTAATTTTTAACATTGGAGTCAGTAAAAAGTTGTAGTAAAATATTTTTTTAGAAAATATATAGAAATTGGAACGTAGCGCGATTTTTATATGTTTTTTAAAAGTATTTTTCTTTTTTAAGTGTGGAATAACGCTTTAAAAATGTAAAACGAAATTGTAGGTATTTTTTTTCTAGAAAGCAACAAATTAAAAAAAAAAATGTATTTGCTCTAGTTTAATAGTTTATAATAATATAGATATCTATTATTTAGATATTTCAAAATAACATGGATGTGCATTGAAAATCAAATCAAAATCAAATCAGCTTCACGCTGTATCCCGCTCACCGCAAGGTAGGCAGAGGGAACCTAGTGTTAAGACACACCGTTCCCCACTTTCCGCCAAGTTCTGGAGGCATTGCGTGTTGAGTGGCCGAACTCAACGCCGCGCTTTGTCTCGACACCAGAGCGAAGAAATGAAAATATAAATGTAAGTAAATATTTTATCTCGTCGAGTGTGGATCGAACCCACAACCAGCCGAGTCACACTTTGTGCCCCTGCGCCACGACTGGCCTCGTGGATAGGCATTGGAGACCTAAATTTTAAATTCTAATGTCAATTAATAATTATGCTTCTTCAATTTCAGCCGGATTCCATAATCAGAACCTAACCAAAATTTCAACAAACAATCCTTAAAATGTATCCCTCCCAATAAAAAAAGAATCATCGAAATCGATTAACATTGGACACTGAGTCCATTTGTCGCGCACATACTTAATCCAAATTTAAGACTCATGTGACTCTCATGGATACCATTGTCCGAAATATTAAAATGGGACCACACGGGAAGCACTTTCAAATTAAAAAAAAAACGAAATAGAACTGGTGAACACCCAGTCAAAATTTCTGAGGTAACAAACATAAAAAAAATACAATCTAATTGATAACCTCCTCCTTGTACAGAAGTCGATTTTATTACTGTATAAATATTTTTTTAAATCAAATTAAATCAGCTTCACACTGTATCCCGCACACGGCTAGGTAGGTAGAGAGAAACTAGTGTTAAGATACTCCGTTCCCCACTTTGAGTGGCGGAACTCAGAGCCGCACTTTGCCTCGATACCAGAGCGAAGAAATAAAACTATAAATGTAAGTAAATATTTTATCTCCTCGAGTGGGGATGTTCGATCCCCACAACAATTTTACAGTCACACTCCGTGCCCCTGCGCCACGACTGGCCCCAAATTATATTTTATACTGTATAAATTATTTTTCACAGAACATTTAGTCTTAGACTATTCTGTAACCTACATTAATTGGTTAGTCAACACTTCAGCTGCGAGTTAATGGAACAATGTCACGAGAACGGGTTTGTTTTCTGTAACTTGTGACTAGTCTGCGTTATCATTATATCGGGTTTTGTAGGTTGAGTGCGTGTCTTGTCTAGAACATACATACATACATAGGTAATTTATATATAATCACTATAAAAAAGGTTTTTTTTTCAGCTTCACGCTGTACCCCGCATGTAGCAGGGTAGACAGAGGGAGACTAGAGTTAAGACATTCCGCTAACCACTATCTGTCAATTTCTGGAGGCGTTGAGTGTTGCCGCAATACCAGCAAACGCAAAACACGCAAAATATTAAATATTTAATTTCCTCGAGTGGGAATCGAACCCATAACTTTCCGCTTTTACAGCTATTTTTTACTCACTCTTGTGCCACGACTGGTCATTATTAAACAGTTGGTATGTTAATGATTTTTTAAATACTTCCAGGTATTCTTTTCAGTATATTTAAATTTTGACAATATTAAGCTCCGTTGTAAAAGCTCTTTCATCTTTCGAGCTCATTTTCAAATTATGAAATCTTTTTTATCTTCATACTAAGCGCCAGTCGTCAACAATTAACGCAAGTCCATCAATTCATTTTTCGCATTTTTTCTTTTTTAGAATTTTTGTGTGTTAGTTAAATAACGGAACCCAACGCCGCATCGTATCTTCCATATACAAATAAAACCCACAATCTAGACATTCTATAGATACTTTCGTATGACTAAACACTTCTTAACTGCCATACAGTACAGTCGTTAGTAGCGTCCATTACGCCACAATAGTATTAATTAGATTTGAGAATTTATTCAAAAGTTTCATAAATTATATTTTTTTTATATTTGTTATTTGAACAAGGTACTACAGTGCTTTGAAATTTGAATTATATTTTAATTGATTTCTTAATTTCGTTTTCTACTATGAATCATGTTACTCTATTGTCTACCAATAGGTACTTTACTAACATCCTTTCTATACAAATTGCTACATCGCAGACTTATGATGAAGTCTTTTAACACAGCTTTAGTTACTTATAAAATAAATATATTATATTGTAACAAGCATATAAGAATTACGACGTAGCTCGATGAGAATGTATTGCTTATTTGGTCAGAGCGCGGGTTCAAGTCCCGCTACGTTCAAATTTTTATATGTTTTACTTGAGTACTAGTTTACTTAATTATTTAAGTCCAGACCAGTACAGGCCAGTCGTAGCGCAGTGTCACAAAGTGTGACTCTAAAATCGACTGCTTGTGGGTTCGATTCAACTCGAGGAAATAAAATATTTATTAACATTTATATTTTCATTTCTTCGCTCTGGTGTCGAGACAAAGCGCGGTGTTGAGTTCCGCCACTCAATACGCAATTACTTTCTTGGAGTGGGCATCGAACCCACAACATGTCGCGTCTTCAGTCATACGTAGGGATGCCCGATGATCATCGATTTTCGATGATCATCGATGTTAGAAGATAAAATATCGATGTTTTAACATCGATGTTGCATTAACAAAAACATCGTAACATCGATGTTGCATTAATGAAAACATCGTAACATCGATGTTGCATTAATGAAAACATCGTAACATCGAAGTCAGTATTTCGATAATGTATTCCACATATCTGAACTCTACCAAACTACGGGAAAAATCCTTTGTCTTTCGGTTGACAGTACTGCACACACAACAGACTAGACTAGTAACTACAAAGTTCGTAGCTGTTTATGAGTGAAGTGTGTGTCGTTTTATCGTTGATCCACTAATGACTAAAATTTGTATTAGCAACATGTAAGTAACTACATAATATAGCTGCTTATTACAAGATTCAAACAAACACTTTATTAACAATTTATTGCAAACTTGGTCTAGCATACTTATCTACTTTATTATTTTTAGGTTATGCTATCTATTAAGGTGGGCCAAAAAAATCTTTTTTAATTATAATAAAAATATTGTTCTGGACTCCAAAAAAATACGTATGCTAAAAGTGCAGCTCTTAATTTTTATATTAAGAGGTGCCTCATCGCGATTTTCGATTTCCCATATAAATAACGAGGAGAATTTTGTGTTTTTCATTTGAAACTTTGTTGCGATTAAACTAATAGTATCGATGTAAAAGCCAATATATATTCTTGTCGGCAATTAAACGATATATAAAGAAGTCTAATATATTTTTTTGTTAATTTCACTCATTTAAAAATTATTCTAAGTTAAAGTTTACCAATTTATAAAAAAAATAAAGACAAAAAAAAAGAGAACAAAAAAACAAAACATCGATGTTAGCTAACATCGATGTTACCTACCATCGATGTTAGCTAACATCGATGATAGCTAACAACATCGATGTTAGCCAACATCGATGTTGTTCTTTCGAATTTTATCGAACATCGATGTTACAGCTTCGATGTTGACATCAATGTCAACATCGATGTTTTTCTAACATCGGGCATCCCTAGTCATACGCTTGTACCTCTGCGCGCGGCGCAGCAGCAGTGGCATCTACGAATATATCTATTAATTATAACAAATTGAAAATGTTTACTTATACATTTTTTTAATAAAAAAAAAATACCCGACAAACGCGAGACGGGCTTAGGCTTAGCTTAGCCAGAGCCAACCCTTTCATCTGATACCACACTAATACCAAATTTTACCCCCCTTTTAAACTTATTTTTTCAGGATTTAACTACAAATGTATAATTTTTATATTTTCGTTGGCGGTAGTTTGATATAATAATTATGTCAACTGACAGACGAATGCCACCTCAGTCTACCCGTGACCACGGACTATTGCAAAGTGTTCGAAACGTCGAGTTTTCAAAATTTATACAAAATATACGCGACTAATCCGGTTTCATTTAAAAAAGGATTTTTAATATATATATATATATATACCTATAAAACACAACAAAAATCGAACCGGATCCATAAGTCTTTTATAGACTTCTATGCAATTTTTGTCGCATTTTATGACATTCTATGGGAATTTTTCTACAATGTTACCTACCAATCCATACTGACTACTGACTGGTTGGACTCGACATTGCTTAATTCAAATAATCTATGTAACCAATATCTATAGTACTGAACTATGACCACGAAACAATAATATCTACGACTAAACTAGACATAGCCTCAATGACCTCTCGCGTCTCAGAAACTCGCATTAAGGCTATTGTATGTTCATAAGATTAAAAGTTAATTAAATATATATGCATATATTCAAGTTTCAAATGTACAGAAAGTTTCGTACAAAGACAAATTTGTATATATTTAAATATCCGTTTGCAATATGTACAATATACTTAATGTCAGTCGCCGTCCGCAAAATCGTTTTCGTGGACTTTCCTGCTTTTTCTAAGCAGGAATTTAGAGAAATCTTCTTTCATTGGTCCCCTACATTTCCTTAAGTATCTAAATGATAAACAATACTTTACGCTGCGTAGGTTTGGCTGTACGTCGTCTGTGTGACTCACAGACAACGTACAGCCAAACCTACGGAAGTCAAGTTGCATCCATATTAAATTTATAATTCATCATAATTAATTAACAATTTAGACATTAGATCTTAATAGGTTGACTGAAGCCATGGCGGCGCATTCGGACGGGATAAGGTTGTGGGTTCAATTCCAACTGGAGGGTATGAATAATTATTTCCTTGCACTGGTAGGTAGATAAAAATAATATTCCCATATGAGACGTAGGTAAAAAACGAATGAAATTGATTAAATACATTTTAAAAAGTAGATTTCCTTCGATATATAATATAAGTAACAACAAGTTATTAAGAAATTATTTCATCATTATTTTCTTTAAAATTTATTCGAGGATAACTTCAAATTTGGGGTATGTTATCGAATCATTTTTCCTTGAACAATTTTTCTTTATTTCACATTTTATCTAGTGCAGTTGCATGACAATGTTTGTACATATGCTGTACTATAAAATCCCGGTGAGCGCTTAGTTATCACGTGTTCGAGCTACTGCCTCAATGAACTTAGTCTTAAGGAACTTTGTTCCCATTCAGACACTCCGTTCCCCACTTTCCACCGAATTCTCGAGGCATTGTGTATTGAGTGGCGAAACTCAACATCGCTTTTTTGCGTCGTTTCCAGAGTCGTCAAACACACAAAATATAGGTAAAAATATAAAAAAAAATCACTTTTAAATAATACAAACTATTTAACAATATAATCAAAGTTTTGATTTTAATTGGTATAATAAAAATTGTGAATCGATTTAATATTTTTTAACCTAAAGAATCCTTTAGGCTGAAAAGCTCTTTGCCTAAATCAATTTGTTAAAAAAATATAAGCGTGACATAGTTCGCGTAAACACCGGCCTGTTTATTTAAAACTTACTAGAATAACTTGTATTATATATAATTTATGATAATATATCAAATATATTATATATGCTAAAAACAGTTGCCACATAGCCCTCCACAATAAACGATTTACTTATTTGTAACTACCGCAACTATTTATATACAATTAATAGGTGTTCCTTAAAAAAGGCTGGATTATAAGTACATTTGTTAATTTATAAACAACAAATGTGTAAAATAAACAAAATTATATATAACGATATATATATTTTTTACGGCACTATGTTGTATCTCGTATGGAGTAGGCAGAGAGCCTACTGTTAAGACCTAGTGTAGTGTTAAGGCACTCCAGCCCCCACTTTCCAAATTCTTGAGGTATTGCGTTGAGTGATGGAACACAACACCGCGATTTGCTTTGAAAACAGAGCGAAGAAATGAAAATATTAAATATTCTATTTCCTCGAGTGGAAATCGAACCTACAACCCATCAGCGTTTACAGTCATACGACTGGCCTCAAAGTTTCAACTTTCTTTACCGTCATCTATGTATAAACAAAATTAATTTATTATTCTAACACCTACACTCTACTTCTTATACGTGGGCGTCCTCTCGGGCGTCTTCATTTTATAAATATTATGTCAATTTCTTTATCATCGGTTCCGGCCGCGAACATCGCAAAGGTCAGTTTCTTTGGCAATCATTATATGAATACTCGTTGAACTTTAGCAAATGTTTGTGTGAAATTTCTATGAGACATAATTTTAATTTATAACCTATAATATAATAATTTGAGGAATTCAATTAAATATTTCATTTATTATAACTTCTGTTGTGAAAATATGAAAATATAAATCTTGTAAATCAAGTAAATGTATGATGATAGTGTTTTTTTACTTATAATAAAGATCAATATCGTGGCATGTTATATAGTAAAAAAAATAAATATTTTAAATATGCCTGTACTAGTTGATAAGAATTGTGAGCTTTCGAATAAGATCTTGTACATATGTATAAATATCAAACATAAGTTAGCTTTAAAAAAATCAAATTAAATCAGCTTCACGCTGTATCCCGCACATTGCAGGGTAGGCAGAGGGAACCTAGTGCTTAGACACTCCAATCCCCACTTTTCACCGTGTTCTGGAGGCATTGCGTCTTGAGTGGCGGAACTCAAGGCCGCGCTTTTACCTCAACACCAGAGCGAAGAAATGGAAATATAAATTTAAGTAAATATTCCGTCTCCTCGAGTGTGGATCGAACCCACAACCAGTCGATTTTACAGTCACACTTCGTGCCGCTGCGTCACGACTTGATATAACAGCAAGTTAGCTTTACATGTAGTTATATCTTCATAAAACATCTGTATCCAAATCAAAATCTCATTTATGTAGGTATATGTTATATATTACTAGGTATAACATTATAAATCTATAAAAGAGAAAAAAATGACCGCAAGGCACCAAACTCGAATGTTGAATTTCATGAAATTTAATTTAAGAAACCTGTCAAAGTGAATGGTAGACACTGGTCAAACACTCGGTCAACGTGCCTCAGTGGAAAAAAATATTTTCAATTGAACAAAAATATATTATTATTCCGAACATATCGTGGACAGTCTTAAGTTTTTAGAATACGATACAGTTATCCACATATACGTCTAACTAAGTAACGATATGAATATTATTTCTTTGTAACGTTACAATTTTATTTATGTCTTGCATACGGAAATATTTATATTATGTTTGTATTCGCGATACTAGAGTTGCCTATAGTGCTAATTAGAGATTGTGGCAAAAGCAAAAGCCTTGTGAAAGTTCTAGCAGTTTTCTTGGAATGTTATTTTTAACTGAAGATATCATCAGCTGTTTATATTACTATGCAACCACGAAAATTTATATTGTTTCACTAATAATTTAATTTGTTAAATCACGCCTAAGTCTTCGTACCGGTTTTAGGCGCATACGCAGGTCAGGTGAAGAAAAAGCGCGCGCGACGCTTGCATTCGTCAGTCGCACCAGGGTCGCCAGAGGGGTCGGACCGCAATCTAGTCATTGTATTTTTAAATATATTTTTAATATCTTAATCAAAAGGTCATCATGAAAGTGTTCATCGTGTTGGCAGCAGCCGCCGCCCTTGCGAGTGAGTTGGTTTTTTTATTTATTTTATCGGATAAAGGATATTTTGGAAATATCTTCCTAATATAATATTATAGATTACTACGAGTATTAAAACAGCGTATAAAATAATATTCACTATTTATATATTCTGTTATTAATCTTATTTTGCACGTTGCATCGAAACGGTTTTTATGGTGCATACCTTCATATATCTAAATGAATATTCAAAATATTGTATCAAAATATAACACCCTGCGGTGTTTATACAACTACCTTCATAATATACATACACACGTATATAGATATTTTCTATTTGTTTAAAGGTAGCTTAAATAGAATATCAAATATTTTTTTTATATACGAGTAAGAAATGAAATATAAAAATTATGAAGGTAAAATAATAAAAAAAAATATTAAATTTTAGTCAATATTAAATTAAATAACTCAATATATATAATAGAAACGTTCTATTAATTTAAACCTATTGCATTTGCTTCCGTTTATTTATATTCTATACGCAAGTGATCCATTTGCCGATCCCATGTGACTCTTATATCCGTTAAGATACTCTGCATGCATAATAACATAATTGAATGGTCCTATCATTTCTCAAAAGGTATATTTCATTTTATATTGGAAAATTTCAATTATTTTTTTAAATTTATCGAGTTAAAACTTGTTTCAATACAATGAAAATCTATTTAATTTTAAAACTATAATACTTTTACATATCAGCAATACCTTATATATATTTAAGGGATGGAGTGAGGTGGTGTACAAATAAACCTTAGATGCAAT
Source organism: Heliconius erato x Heliconius himera (assembly GCA_013421005.1). NCBI lineage: Eukaryota > Metazoa > Arthropoda > Insecta > Lepidoptera > Nymphalidae > Heliconius > Heliconius erato x Heliconius himera. Next base: position 97,029 of record JAATLQ010001368.1, read on the forward strand.
ATATAACATTAATTTCGATATAGAGGAAGAACACATACGTAGGAAAAGATACATACTAGTATGGCGCGATCGTAGCGTAGCGCCTACGTGTCAACACGTTACTTTGTCAAACGAAGGCGATGCTTGTAAAAGCTTACCTTAATATAAAAAAATATGCTAAATCCAAATATATCTCTTTCGGTGTGTTATATTATTATAGCACGCATTTGATAGTTAGTAGTAAAGAGACCACCTGCCCGACTAATACAGGAAAAATTATATATATTTATTTAGATAACTAAAACCAATTGTACAAGAAAATGAATGGTGTGTAAATATATAAAAACGAAACAATAAATTATTCACTCTTGAGTGAGCTTACAGTAATTCGACATTGACATTCGCCCAAACAGTTTTTACTGTGTACCTATATATAATAAAATAAAATTTCTACAGGTTGCGTTGGTTGCGTGTTGACACAGCTATATTAAATTTACGCAAATGTTAGATAGGCTTTTGCAACGGCCAATTTACATAATCAGCCGGAAATTGTGGCTCTTATATTGTGCGAGCAAACTAGGTGAAATGTTAATATCGTGTATATTTTTTTTGTAATATAATCATATCAAATGGGCCTATAGTTAATTTTTTTATAGTTCTCGGTTTTTCTTAGAAATTGGTAGTTTTTTTTTGTTAACTAAAATCCTTGAAATTCTATGCAATTCATTTGTTTTTTATTACTTAGTTAAAGTTGCAATAATTAATTACTATTTTATTTAATATCGCATTACAAAATTATTGCAACGTGCTATATGATTAAAGAATCTACTAGAAAGAATTTATTATGTATATATAATTTCACACCTTTTTTTCACATTTTATAATATTATATTAACTTTAGTTAACATAACATTATATAAGAGAAATAACTATAATTTTAGAAAACAGGATTGACATTTTTATCACGTAAAAACGTGTTTGAGGAAATAAATCAATGTTGACATTTGTTTTTGTATGCCGGTCACCAATGAGCAAAACGTGACTCGGGCAAACTAGTTTCGATCACTTTTAAAATAGTTCGAAAGGATACCTCTTTGAATTTGTTACCATGCCCAAAACAAAAAACACAAAATAATCTCAAATATCCAAAAATTTTCCACACGTTCAAGGAAAAAAATACAATTTTTTTTCCACAACCATGATCGTCCTTGGTTGCTTAACTAACAATCACACACGGTGGATATAAAGTTGATAGTTCACCAGCAATACGGGTCACAGTGCGACCCGTGATGCATCCGACCGATGCACCGTGTCGCAACGTCTCGCTTTCACTTCTCGATGGGTTGCGTCACCGTGCCAAGTTGCGATAGCTTGCGCGGGCGCAGAGCCTGGCATATTTATCCCACGTGTGCTGTTTCGTGTATAATTAAACTAATGTTTGTGATTATAAAAATGTTAATTTATGTCCATATGTGATATTTGATATCGTATATATGAATTTTAATTAGTTATATAAAAGGTTACCGGGAAAAAATTTGATTGTGATTAACTAAGGTGTTGCATGAGTAAATTTGCGTTAACCGTGAATAACAGGTTAAAAACTATAATTTGATAATTTTAATTCACTTAAATATTTAATGAACTCCCAAAGTAAAGCTAAAAACAAATAAAAAATATATTTATTCTGCTAATTTGCATGGAAAAATCATTTTATAATAAATTAAATCTTCGCTCACTCAACCTTGACCGACCGTCGTCTAACATGCATAAATTAACACTAGACCGGCTATTTCTTTTAAATGTCGAATGCTTACGTAGCTTGAGATCACTTACTTGCTTCTATCATAATATCCGTCTCACATATTTTAAAACATTTAAGATTATAAAGAAAAAACGTTTGTAGCGGTTCAGGTATTTTGATTACAAAATTATATTAACAACTCAACGCGATATAAAATTTTAATTGCAATTAAATTTGGACTGAGAAATTTCATAGTTCGTTTGCCAACTCTTTTACGAAACATATTAGATTTTAATAGTTTGCGTGGTATTACAGACATGTAATTTCTTGCAACCGGGGCATTAGCTATTACTATAAAATCACCTTCACATATTGTCCACATGGGCGTATCTAGACATACTTCTAAGGGGTCCATATATATATATATATATATATATATATATATATATATATATATATATATATATATATATATATATATATTTTTAATTTTTAAGGCAATTTTTTTATTAATTTAAATTTCTGGAGTACGCACCAGGTTATTCCAGGGTGGGCTTAGACCACACATCTTTTATCTTTCTTTTTTTTTACGCCCATTGTTGTCCATCAGTTACGTATTACTCAAGTACGCATAAGAGCAAGTAACTCAATATCGATTGTTGACGTTCGCTGACGATTATATAACGTTGCGTTATTTTCTTATGTAAGAAAAAAAACTGACCCGTTTGGTCTTTAGAATATCGGAGCACGGCCGCTCTGATTCTTGATTTGATTGATTCCACTTTCACTACTTTGCACGTTGTATCGTAGATGAATGACTTCTAACGCTTTGTAATGAGACGTTTAAATTAACTATTATATAAACATGTATAGACTTATACTCGTAGAACTAGAATTATTTTGTATTGTGATAAATTATAAAAACTCTTTTTTTTTTTCTTACAGGCGCCCAATTCAAATGTCCCAACAAGGATGGCCAATACGAGGATGACAGACAGTGTGACAAATTCTACGAATGTTCTGGTGGTGCTGCTGTCACCAAATTGTGTCCAGATGGTCTTGTGTTCGACCCCCTCATTAGAAAGATCAACAAATGCGACCAGCCCTTCAATGTAGACTGCGGCAACAGAGTCGAGCTCCGTAAGTATTTTAATATCTAAAATATTTTGATAGCAACATTCAATGTTCCCAGTTCATTTCCTCCCAGTTCAGTTCCCAATTCATTCTATGTTCCCAGGTTCCCTCTGATACAGCGGAAAACTTAAAAAAATATCACTTCATCTAATTTAGTTTCATTAATTTTATTTGGGTATATATAAAATCTTATATTTTTTATTTGTATTTCTTATTATCCTCAACATGACATGACACATACTCATATAACATTTTACGTCGGATATTTCTGCTGAAGGTCATTTCGCGCAACCATGTCAGAAATGAAAGTGTCCTGTCCACCTTTGACCATCTAGGTCACACCCTGACGCTTTTCTAGGCCGATTAGATACGAAAATTTATTATTATAGAACTATTACAACATTTAGTGATACTATAGTATGTATGAATAAAAAATCAGCTTCACGCTGCATCCCGCACACAGCAGGGTAGGCAGAGGGAACCTAGTGTTAAGACACTCCGTTCTCCACTTTCTGCCGAATTCTGGAGGCATTGCGTGTTGAGTGGCAGAATTCAACGCCGCGCTTAACCTCGACACCAGAGCGAAGAAATGGAAATATAAATTTAAGTAAATATTTCATCTCCTCGAGTGGGGATCGAACCCACAACCAGTCGGATTTGCAGTCACACCTCGTGCCGCATATAGTATGTATGGTTTAGTTAATTCCTAAATGCCTCAAAGAATTTCTATAGTTTTTTCTCCCGCATTGCTCATAATTCTATTTAAAGACTAACAACATTCCTTAGTAGTCTTTTACAGACATTTACATATATTTATTGTCAAGTACGCGTGACTAGAACCTTAAGTATGCAATTACCTTACCTTACCTTACATTTTAGTACAGATACTTCGTCTTGTTCTTATTGAAATTGTATGTCTTGTAGGCATTTAATGATTCGTGAAAGGAATTTAATAGGAGACAAATTAAGTTGGACCAAGGCGAATCGGTTGAGAGCGGAACAAAATAAAAAGAAATAGTTTAATAATGTACGACATATTATCTCTAGAATACATGAGGCCAGTCGTGGCGCAGCGGCGCGAGGTGTGACTGTAAAACCGACTGGTTGTGGGTTCGATCCTCACTCGAGGAGATGAAATATTTACTTAAATTTATATTTCCATTTCTTCTGCCACTCAACACGCAATGCCTCTAGAATTCGGCAGAAAGTGGGGAACGGAGTGTCTTACCTCTAGGTTCCATCTGCCTACCCTGCTGTGTGCGGGATACAGCGTGAAGCTAATTGAATTTTTTTACATGTATTATTATCTTATTTCCTATATTTAATTAGTTACCTCAACACGACCTCAACTTCGTAAGCGGTGCAATATCAAGGTTTACAACATACATTAAAATATTTACGAACATTTCTAGTCTGAAAGTTATGCCGACTCCAAGATGATGCAACTTTTAAGTTTTTATTAATAATACGATTTCAAAAGTTGTTTCGATAGTTCTCCTTGGTGATTTCTTGTAATATTTTTGAATGTATAATAAATATTTTTTTCGTAAAAACGTGTTCTTTATGAAATATAATATTATTAAAAAAATGGAATTGTTGGATCGTAATTTCTTAATAGCTATATTTGTTGCTTTATGTGATTATACTTCTGAGATTTATACACTAAAATAGTAATATTCCAATTTAGTTTTAGTTTAATTTTTTTTTACAAATAGATTCAAGATTTTTATAATAGTGATCCACGAGTTATACTGCAAAGTGAAACTAGTGTTAAATAATAACGTGGACATTTTGTTTTTTTACGAACTGATACTAAATTATTTTTAACTTTTTATCTATAATATTTTTTCATTTGTGTTTTCAATACTTTTTACGACATCAGCTATTAGATTATTTTGCGTTTGTCATCGCCATCGGCCATTAAAAGATATTTATATCATGTTAAATGAAGCCATCGTGGCGTTGTGGCCTAACATATAACTGTAAACGTGGCGGTTCGATTCTCGTCTTGAGAGAACGATGTATTGGATATTTTCATTTTCTAGATCTCTTAACAGCAAAACGTGGTGTTGAGTTCCACCACTCAACGGGTAATATCTCGAAAATTCTCAACATTAACTTACCACTACCTAGACTGCTATATAAAAGGAAAACAGCCTGAAGTTTATTACTTACTAAATATATTTTTCCTCCAACAGAACCCCCCAAGCCCAGCGCTCAATGCCCCCGTCGTAACGGGTTCTTCGCTCACCCTGACCCCACCGTCTGCAACATCTTCTTAAACTGCATCGAAGGTGAAGCTATCGAAGTGAAGTGTACCGCTGGCCTCCACTTCGACGAGTACTCCGGTACCTGCGTGTGGCCCGATACCGCTGGAAGACAAGGATGCGTCGCCCAAGAAAGTAAGATTATCTTAATTCCAGTTACAGCAACAATTAGAATGATGTGAGGGCCAGTCGTGGCGCAGCGGCTCAAAGTGTGACTGTAAAACCGATTGGTTGTGGGTTCGATCCCCACTCGAGGAGAAGAAATATTTGTTTAAATTTATATTTCCATTTCTTCGCTCTGGTATTGAGGCTAAGCGCGGCGTTGAGTTCTGCTACTCCTCAACACGCAATCCCTCCAGATTCCGGCAGAAATGGGGAAATCAACACTACAACACTAGGTTCCCTCTGCCTACCCTGCTGTGTGCGGGATACAGCGTGAAGCTGATTTATTAGAATGTTAAAATTGTAAGGATCCTGCCATAATATGCTATTTACTTTAAAACTTTAACTTTCATATCAATTACGGCTATTTTCTGGGGCACAAGCGTTTGACTGTAGTGAGTTCGAATCATACTCGATGAAATGAAATATTTAATATTTTAAATTTCTTTGCTCTACTATCGAGATAAAGAGCGGCGTTGAGTTCCGCCACTCAACACACAAAACCTCCAGAATTGGGCGGAAATTGGGGAGTCTTAACACTAGGTTCCCCCTAACTTCACTGCTATTATTTCTACAAATGTGTACATACATAAACTCACGATTCAAATAAATTAAAATCGTGTTTACTTTTGCGATGATGTATGTGAGACTTGATTACGTGACTAAGCCTTTATAGAATGTAGATGATCTTCCATTTATATTTAACCTTTGAGTTAACGTTTCATTTATTACGCTATTTGAAATGTTAGTACAATATTTATCTTCGTTTCTTAGAACAATTATTAAGTAAGCTTACTTTAGTACCTCTCTCTTAATAATTATATATCATGTTTTCGAAATGTTTGTGTTGTCAAATTATTATTATACGCAGATTTTTTAATTAGATATTGAAAAAAATAATTTTATTTAGAGATTAAAATTGTCTATATATTTTTGTTAAATGTCCAAAATCGTATGTGTATTATAATAAAAAAAATATTTTAACAGAGAAGACCAAGGATGGTTTCGAGTGCCCCAAGGAGCAACAAGTTGATGCCCAAGGCTTGGCCGTCGCTCACCCCAAGTTCCCCCACCCCAATGACTGCCAACGTTTCTACGTTTGCTTGAACGGTGTAGAACCCCGTGACCTTGGTTGCCAAGTTGGTGAAGTATACAATGAAGAAAGTCAGAAATGCGACGCCCCCGAAAATGTTCGTGGATGGTAAGTTTAATATTCTAACATTATATAAATATTTATCTAATATATAATATACAACTTAAATATGAAGTCATGATTTTTATATCAGTAAAATTTCTTATTATGGTAGATTTATAATGTTACTGACATTATATTCACACTCAAAAAGAGCCGTTATTGTTTATTAAATAAAATTAACGAAACACATTTTATTGTTAAATTTAAAAACTTTATTTACATATTTATATTATAAAAACCATTTAAGTATTTTTGTACTTTATATGTAAGTATAAAATGCTAATAATTTATTTGTTTTACAGCGAGGACTGGTACAAGGACTCCGAAGACGCCGCGCCAGCCCCCAAGGCGAGGTCCTAAAATAGAGATTAAATAATATTATAGTTACTTCTAAGACTTGATAAGTTAATATATGATAAGATAAACAATATTCTTGTATTTTATTTGTATTTTTACCTATATCGTTTACTGAATCAAAAATTACAAATACATCAATTATTTTATACGAATAAAAAATAGAAAAAGCCCGCTAGAATATTAGAAATATAATTCTTGGGGAAAATACTAATTTAATAATTCCTAATTTAATTTTACGAGAGAAATCTCATCAAATTGTTGGTGCAATTAGTATTTTTTCTATTGATAACAACATTTATAAAATAATTTGAATTTTGAAATGTTATAAGATATCGAGAATACAACAAATTACTGATAATGACATATTACCGTTGAGATTAGAGTGATTACAAACTTAAAACATTTGAAATAAATATGTAGTGAGGAACGAAGTGTCTTAACACTAGGTTCCCGTTGCCTATCCTGCTGTGGGCGGGATACAGCGTGAAGCTGATTGATCAAATTATAAGCGTAAATGGAAGCAAGAACACTGCCACGAAATCAATGGTGATCTAGTGAAAATAAAAGTAAAATTAAAAAAAAAACATTTTTAGCACATAAATGTTATACTGTTCTCTTTAAATAAATCAAAAATAATTGTACTTAGTCGATATTAACACACGTTATTCACGAAAGTTGTTTGTTTCCGACCAAAAATCTTCCATAGACTGAATATGTCAATAAAACAAGTAATAATTCATTGCCATTTTTTCTTTCTTTTTTAAATGGCCCTCATTAGTAGCATATGATTTGAGGCCATTCGTGGCGCAGAGACACAAAGTGTGACTGACTGGTTGTGGGTTCGATCCCCACTCGAGGAAATGTAATATTTATTTAAATTTATATTTCCATTTTTTCGCTCTGGTGTCGAGGCAAAGTGCGGCGTTGAGTTCTACCACTCAAGACGCAATGCCTCCAGAATTCGGCAGAAAATGGGGAACGAGGTGCCTTAACACTAAGTTTTTTTCTGCCTACCCCGTAGTGTGCGGGATACAGCGTGAAGCTGATTTATTTTTTTATTTATTAATAGCATATAATTTTACTACCATAATTATGGTAGAACAAATATAGAGATACCCATTACTCAAAGCAATTGCTGAAGGTAAAAAGTAGATGTAATAAAAGTTAATCTTTATGTATACAAGTTCAGTTTAAGGCTAGAGAGCTCTTCTACAGCTGTATAAAAATATCTCTCGTTGACGACTATTTTACGTAGTTTTAAGAAAAACTGTTAAGTATTTCACCGTTCCTTTTTATTTTATTCGAATTTATTTAATATTTCTCGAAGCTTCACTTTTATGTCGTAATGATGCGGTCAGTAATTATATTAAACACTATAACAATAGGTTTTACTCACGGCTTTGCAAATTATTAAAAATTTAATGCAATTATGAAGTTCAATGTCATCGTTCTCATATATACAATATATTTTTATATTTTTTATCCATATTGTTTAATTTTTAAAAGTATCCTATGTCCTTTAATATGATGGCAACAAACATACTTTCGCATTTATATTATTACTATATAAGATATAGTACTAGATAATTGATCATTTTAACTTTTTTTAAAGTGTGGTTCCACACTTAAGAAATGTCAGTCCTGGTCGGTTTCCAGCAGGCGCGGGTACGAGTCCCGCTACGTTCAATTTTTTATACGTTTTCTAAATAAGTATAGATAATAGATGATGAAACACTCAAAATAAATTTTAAGACACTTTCGCTGTCTCTTTTCTATAAAATGATTTCTTAGTTTTTTCAAAGAATTTCTTAGTGCCCGAAGAAGCATTACTGCAACACGACCAATAAAAATGAATGTTGCTTTATAGGTCCTTGGAAAGATATTCAAAATACTTGGTATAGCTTTAAAGAAGTAAAACTGTGAATATTACTCTCTTAGATTCATAAATCTAAGAGAGTCACATTGACAGTCAAATCCTGATCGTATTGGATCGGAAACATATTTGCGCAACTCAAAGAGACATCTCGCAAGCAACAAAATTATTCAACACGATCAGGATTTGACTGTGAAGACGAGCAAAATGACAAGTGGTACGGATTTTTATGATCACAGGTAAAATAAAATTAAAGTATTTTTTTTCCTTTTAACTTTCAAAATATTCCAGTCGTTTAAAATATCCCAAATACTTTTTCACTGGGATATGTATTCGCGGAGAATATTTCTCTTCTTAGACGAATGCAAAATAATTATTTTAGTGATGATCATCGTATTAGAGTCTGGATGCAAAATGCAGAGCGATTTAGAGAAGGATGCGAACAAGAAATTGACCATTTTAGTGGTCTCAGCGTAATGATTTAGGGTAAAATCAGTATCAGTTGGAAAAATGAACCTTATTATTCTTATCTAGGATACCGTAGGTGATATTGGTGGTGTTATAATCAAATCTCAATTGATTCCATTTCTACGATAGTCCTAGATTTATGTTAATACAGGACTATGTCTGGACGCACACCGCTTGAGCAAACAATCAAGAACGCAATCCAGTGCTACAATTTCCAAACACAGAGTAAGCAGTCCCGATATATACCGAATAGAATAGCTGTAGAATCAACTAAAACGTCAAGTTAGAGATGGCGATATAGTAATTTGCAGCAGCAATTGATTGATGCTATAAAATTTTTGTCTGTTTGGTAAAGATCATTTTCCCAGGTTTCAGGAGTGCCTAGATAAAAGAGGATTCCATATTTAATTATTTTTTCAGCTTCACGCAGTATTCCTGTCGGCATGGATAGAGGGAACATAACGCTAAACGCTATAGCGTTTGTTAAGCGTTATGTTAAGCTTAGCACGAACAAAAAAATAAAAAAAACTGTGACATTCCACGTGTTAATGTCTTTTTTTTATAGTTAGTAAAAAATAGATAGTTAATTTAAAGTAAAATAATGTTTTAACAAATACATACCCTAATTATTATATTATGTCATTTTACTGCATTCACCGTAAATTATTAAAAATATCAAGTGGCCATTTCCTTGGGTTCTTGTATATACCAGTATATGACTGTAAATTACCAATATATAAATATTTAGAAGGCCATCAGCGTACAGCAACAACAGCGTCTGATGGATGCGTCATTGCTATATTGATATATATAATATTTGATCATTTCTGTACTCTGTTATACCAATCTACTCAGTATGCAATATCAATATAGAAGCGTAAAATATATATTATTAATAATCTTATATGTATATCAAAATAATCATGAATATTTTCTTAAAACACTGAAGTATCAAAAACTTTAGATTCAACAGTTAATATTATTCAAAAATTAAAGCTAATATCGCTAGAAAATTTAAAAAGAGACAAAAAAAGGTATATTTTACTAGGTTTTCAAATTGAAAACAATTTTGACGTGTGAAGATAAGTCAGTTAGGCCAGTCGTCGTCGCAGAGGCACAAAGTGTGCCTGTCGACTGGTTGAGGGTTCGATCCCCACTCGAGGAGATGAAATATTTATTTACATTTATATTTTCATTTCTTTGCTCTAGTGTCGAGGGGAAAGCGCGGCGTTGATTTCCGCCACTCAACACGCAATGCCTCCATAAATTGGCGGAAAGTGGGGAACTGAGCGTCTTAACACTAGGTTCCCTCTGCTTACCCTGCTGTGTGCGGGATACAGCGTAAAGCTGAAAAAAAAAGATAAGTCAGTCATATTTAAACAGTAGCTAGCTGTATTTTAATACATTTAGTGCGAAAAAAAGGCCAAAAAGTTAACAAAATCACACCCTGGCCCTGTTATTGTTAAATTTTAAACGGTCATTGCCACAATGTTAGTTTAAACTATTTCATTTTACTATTAAACGAGCTATATGTGTATTGCAATTTCAAAATAAGTCAGTCATACTATAAACGAGGCGTAGCTTTATAACGTCTATTATGCAGTAATTTTTATGTATGTATGTCAAAGACAATAAACTTTCAAAACTATCGCATAATGGCTTTTGTTTTTTTGAAATGTATATACTGTCTTAGTTACAGACTTAACGCATTGTTACTTCTGGTAAGTATTCAAGTTTAAACGCTACAATTAAAATGTTTTTTTTTGTTTTCAATTTCATTTTTACGCATCGTACGTTTGTATGTTGTTGTAGGAATATACAAAGAGAGACAAAAGGAAACTTTCTATTACAGTTTACTTATTTAAGTGATAAGTTCATGTTTAGCACGCATAAGTCGTGCCTTCAAATCCTTATCTCTATATTGAGATTACAGTGAATTTTCACTAGTTCCTTCTTGCCTTCTGATATGAAATGTGAAAAAAAAATCATTGACACACATTATAAAAACATTCAAGATAACAATTTAATTATTTTTAAATATCTGATATTCGATAAAATAACAATTCACATACATAAATACTGACCGCGTAAGGACATCAAACCTACGACCTTTGGTTCTCAGCCCTTATAAATGTCACGGCTAACGTTTTCATTTTGATTATGTATTTTTTTATTCATATATTTATAAATATGAGTACTAGCCTGTACTTAAAGTGTAAACAATCAAAGGGAAATCATAAACACTTCTCTTCACCTCTTAATGTATTTCACGTTTCCCGTAATATCGTGAGTATAGCACGCAAGGCCAGGTCCTGTATCTATACACGATTAGTTAAGCTGTTTGTACATCACGCTGACAACAATTGTGCATACTAATCAATTATTAAAAAATATAAAAAAGGCCAGTCGTGGCGTAAGCGAGGTTGTGGGTTCGTTCACCGTTCGAGGAAATGAAATATTTATTTAAATTTATATTTTCATTTCTTTGCTCTGGTGTCGAGGTACAGCGCGGCGTTGAGTTCTGCCACTCAACACGCAATGCCTCCAGAATTCGGCAGAAAGTGAGGAACGGAGTGTCTTAACACTAGGTTCCCTCTGCCTACCCCTGCTGTGTGCGGGATACAGCGTGAAGCTGATTTATTTATTTATATTTTCATTTCTTCGCTCTGGTGACGAAGCAAAGCGTGGCGGTCAATTCCGCCATTCGAAACGCAATTGATGACATTGATGTATTTGCACTTTTTAAAATATTCCAGAAGACGAAGGCAAAATTTATACATAAATAGTCTTTAGGCGTAATGTACGTCTCGTTTTTTTAATCATATTTTAAAATTGGCAAGGGTTTTTTTTTATATTTTGGTAGTGAGAACATTTTCTGTTTTCCATTCTCCGCGCGATTCCGAGACACAGCATGTTGAGCAGCGCAACTCAATATCACCAATTTTGTCTTACCGAAAAAAATAATACATTCCATCTAGTGAGAACAGAACCTTGCAATCCTTTCTAAATATTATCAAAAACGTCACATCTATACATATTTATTAATAATATCTAATAATATATATTAAACGTCTCCATATTTATATATTTGTAATATACTTTTCAATATCCACACCCCACACATCGTTGCTAACCCAGTTTTATATAAGAGTATCGAGTCAACGAGTTCTCAAGGATACATAATATACACTAAGCCTAACACTAGTTTTCGAATGGCATTCGATTACTCAACCCTAATTGTTGCAACTCGCTTAATTTCATATCAAACATTATTATCGATACATTAGTCATTGCGCACGTTCCTTTAAAAAAAATGTGCTGACATAACTTTTTTAATTATTTCTGGTATTGTTTATGATATGTTAATCGAGGAAACTTTAAAAAAAAAAAGAAATAATAAACAAAAGAAATAAAGAAAATAAATAAATCAGCTTCACGATGTATCCCGCACACAGCAGGGTAGGCAGAGGGAACCTAGTGTTAAGACACTCCGTTTCCCACTTTCTGCCGAATTCTGGAGGCATTGCGTGTTGTGTGGCAGAACTCAACGCCGCGCTTAGCCTCGATACTAGAGCGAAGAAATGGAAATATACATTTAAATAAATATTTCATCTCCTCGAGTGGGGATCGAACCCACAACCAAACACAAATCTTTCCAAGCTAGGCCTTTGTAGCACAGGGCACAAGGGTGCGTCTGAAACGCGACGATTGTGGAATCGATTCCCACTCGATGAAATGAAATGTTTAATATGTTCATTTCCTGGCAACGAGGTAAAACTCTGAGTTGAGAATTAGGCGGAAAGTGAGGAACGAATAATCTTAATAGAAATGGATTATTTAAATATTAGGTTCCCAGGTTCATTTAAATTTAAAGTTTTAAAGCACCACTTGCATCTTACTTATCACATTCATTGTTCACATAACAAGAATACTGCGGAAGGCTTTATATACTTTTATGGTATGGAGTGCTAACTTTTTATTTTGTATAATTTAAAAACATAAATGGTTTATATAATGCATTTTAAAATCGGCTGATGCAATAAATTCGATCGAAATTGCTAATTATAATGTAACAAAATTGCAATAATATAACCTAATTTCTGTTAGTACATAATATTTTTATTTTTTATTTCGTGTCAAGTGACCTACAATTACGGTAATTAAATTTGTTATTATAATATTATATACGTTTAATGTATGCACTATTCTCGTTACTCAATTTATAAATCTAATGTAAGAGTTTTAATACATATTTAAATTTTTTGGTTAGCTATTTCAAATATTTTCTTTAATGTTTTTCAACCTTGATAAAATATGTATGTATTTTTAATACATGTACTTATAAAAATATAGTTTTATATATATGTATGTATATATATATATAAACAAAAAGATGATTGTACGAAGGTTACTAGAAACTTATCGAACGCATTGGAAGGTTCTTCCTTGAGTGAAAAAAAAATAAAAAATTGTCAGAATTTATAATCAATAAATAATAAAAATGTAAATTAATGAATAAAATTTAAGATTTATAATTACGTATTTAAAATAACTAGCATATGTAGTAGTCTACAGGAACAGGAACAGTAGCTATATACAATATTAATTGAGTTCATCACATTTATTGGCTTTTTTAATTCATTCAGAACCATACGCTGCTTTGGCATTTATTTGCCGTAACATTAGAAGAAAATACTTCTAGACTGAGATCCCATGACCCCTGGACCTACGTCATTTTAGCAAAGCTGAAATTTTGATGATTAATAGTCTAATAACTAAGACTTACTAACTTAAAACTTAGAAGTGGGGCCCTTTCAGAGACAGTGACAACTTAAGGTACACGCTCACCTACGTTAAAGTAAAAACGCTCGTATTTAAATATGTTTTAAGAATATTTTAGACGTCACACACCCTGCTACTGAATAATATCTTATTTATCTTTAAAAATATTAAAATGAATCCTACTAATATTATAAATGCGAAAGTTTGTGAGTATGTATGGATGTTTGTTACTCTTTCACGCAAATACTACTGAACCGATTACGATGAAATTTGGTATGTAGGTAGCTGAAGACCCAGAATAACATATAGGCTACTTTTTATCCCCGAGTTCCCGCGGGATTGATTCCTAATTGAAAATAGATGCATTTATCGCTTCTGAAAACTGAATGCTCTCAGGGTCAAACCTTGAAGGTAGCAGACCTACATTTGGACACGCCATGTTTTTCTCATGGGCAGCTCTATATGGCTTGCTCACGTGTTTCCAAAGCGAAAAATCTGCATGTTTATGCTGAAGGAAAAAAATCGTTAAATATAGTTTATAGGAGCATACTGCAATAGCTACCAATAGACCTATGATTAGAGCTTTGCAATACTTAGTTACCATATTTCTTATGTTGATTAATATTGTTACGTTATCATAGGGTTTCCACGCGGACGAAGTCGCGGGCGGCCTCTAGTAATTACAATAATTTATTCACTATGTATATATTCACTATGCTATATAATACTCTAATTCTCCGAAAAAGCCAAACTGGGAACCGGAGTGTCTTAGCACTAGGTTCCCTCTGCCTACCTCGCTGTGTGCGGGAAACAGCACGAAGCTGTTTAAAGAATTTCTCGAAAAAAAAAGAAGCAAACATTTATTAAAAAAAGAAATAATATAATAATAATAATATTGTCGCTACTAATTGCACGTTTAAATTTTTTTTTGCAAATAATATAATTTTATTAAGCATTTAATATGTTCTTGAAGTAGAATATTGAAGTCATACAACGACTCCTTTCGCCATGAGAGTGACCTTCAATTGTATAATTTGTGGCTACCTTTTAAACTATTGGAATATATCCGTGATCTTTCGTATAGGTATATGAAACTTATTTCTTCTATACATACGTATATCTAAATTCTATATAATAATCCAATAAATTATATTCTATAAAATATAGTGCGATACATTAATTTGATAAGCTTTTTATTTAATTTATATATGAAATTAATTAGTGAATTAGTCGATTGTTAATATTATGATGATAATTATTATTGTAGGTTCAAATCTCGCTGAAGAAAATATTTTTATGTTTTTAGTCTTTCACAGAGTTGGCTCTTGAGTTTCGCCACTCAACACACAATGTCTTAAATTCCTGCGAAAAATGGAGAACGGGATGTCTTGACGATAGGTTCTCTTTTTCTTTCATACAGGAAACTTTTTTTATACATGAAACAGCGTGTAAAAAGACATTTTCCTTTCAGCGATGTAAGCTGACTCCACAAAACAAAAAAGTTGCTCAAAAATGCAAAAAGTAGAATATTATAACGTGTCAAGGCTGTTGGTATAGTATTAGTATATTCTGAATAATTTTTATAATATCTATTACATATATATTTTGAAAAAAAATATTTGAAATTATTTTTATCTGACCTCTTGCTAACATGTAAAAAGATATAACATGAAAGTGACATGCGGAACAAACTTAATCAAATGCTCCACTTACGTTATCAATTGTCATAATCATAAAAAATTTAAACCAGTATTCGAGGAAAGCAGCCTCTTTCATCGAACGTACTATACTAGGTGTGCGCCGGCGCCGGTCACAATGCAATCGACGTCAATACAGAGCAACCTTCGAAGGGGACCGCACGTGCCCTCGTTCCTATAATAAATATATCATTTAATTTTTAAAATCAGTTCTTTTCCAACATGAGAAGTTTAATCATCGCGTTCGCTTTTTGCGCCTTAGGTAAGTCACAGTATAAAATTTTAATATTAATTAAATAATTAATTTTTAAAAAATAAATAAATATTTAAATGAAACTATATATTTAAATAAATTATTTTTATAAAAATAAATGATTGTGTATAGAAAAGTAAAGTGAAACACATTCATATACCCTAATATTATAATCGATCAATAATTTTAAATATACTTTAGGTTATACAATATAGGATGATAAAAAACTACCCACAAAGCTCAATATCTGAGTACCCTAATATTATATATTCAAAATTTATAATTTTTAACACGTTGCAAAAATACCGTTCACTACTTAAAGCTTTTAAGTTGAACATAAAGTAAAAGCTCCAGAACGACTTGCTTAATTGTGATCACAAATCTATAAGAGCATAAAGTATGTTTTGCTGTAAACTATAAATATTATATTATATTAAGAATTCCTTTCCTATAGGATTATGAAAGTAACAGCATTGTACCAAGGACGCGATGCTAATTCCACAATATTGTGGTTACTTATTTACTAAATTTCACACAAAATTAAACAGATTGCATTGAAATATAATAAAAAGTGTTAAAATGTGGGTAGATTGTAAAATTGGGCGTTATATTGCAAATTGATTGCTTTCTTCCTTTCAAATGTAAACCTATAATGATGGTTATCAATCAACGTCAGTCGGTTAGTCAAAAAACTCGTTTATACAATATATCTTGAGGCAGTTTAAACTCACTAAGACCTATGATGAAATATTATTAAGCAAAGCTCACTCATAGAAAAGGGTAATGTGCTTTTATATTTTATATTGTTCTTTTTAAACTGTATAATTAGTTTCGTTTAGATGTTTAGAAAGCCGTAGATTTATTCCTGGTTACAAGCCAAATGATACCACAGGCGTCGAAATCAGATCGCGTCAACACCTTTCTCTATTAAGAAAATATGTAAAAGCTTATAAATAATAATCGTAATATAGTTTCTAAATAATAATTCTAATATTAGCAAAGCCTTGAGTTCCGCCATTCAACATGCCATGCCTCTTTAATTCATCGAAAAGGAGTATTTTAACACTAGGTTCCCCCTGCCTCCAAGAAGCTGGATAAAAATATTTTAAAAAATCAAATATATTTTAAAAACAATTCAGCTATAAAATTCTATACTCATTAAATGTTAAGACAATACCTCCTTTCACCGCATATGTCCTTAAATACTCGATACAAAGTCATTTCTTAATACATGTTTTGCAAGGGCAATTTTACTATTGAACGCTGTCACGGCATATCGGATTTTCGAAACTTATAAGGTAAGGCTGTAATATTGTTAAACTGACTGTGTGTAACTAGCGTAAATTGGAGCGAATTCGGCAATCGAGACTGTTTTTTTTTTACATTTTTATTTATAATAAGATAATGTTTTATATAAAATATAATATTAAGAATAATAGTTTCAATAATTACGTAAGTAATTTTGTATAAATCAGCTTCACGCTGTATCCCGCACACTGCAGGGTAGGCAGAGAGAACCTAGTGTTAAGACACTCCGTTCCCCACTTTCTGCTGAATTCTGGAGGCATTGCGTGTTGAGTGGCAGAACTCAACGCCGCGCTTTTCCTCGGCACCAGAGCGAAGAAATGGAAATATAAATTTAAATAAATATTTCATCTCCTCGAGTGGGGATCGATCCCACAACCAGTCGGTTTTACAGCCACACTTTGTGCCCCTGCGCCACGACTGACCTCAAATGATTTATTTGATTTTATAAACTTTTGTATATTTGTGATATATTAGTATTTAAATTATTTTAAATTGTATAAAATGCAAAGAGTAAAAGCTTGTGAAATATTAACTAAATATTGATTTAATATCGATTTGAATCTTGTAATGAGATAATAATCGTCCGACATGTTTATAAAATTAATATATTATTATATTTTTTTTACCATACTTGTGTGGTGTCGTACTTTCTCTAACGAGTTAAAGAGAAAACTGTTTGTTACAAAAACGAGCAATAAACTAAATAGAATTTAAAAAAAAAAAAATTAGCTTCACGCTGTATCCCACACACAGCAGGGTAGGCAGAGGGAACCTAGTGTTAAGACACTCCGTTTCCCACTTTCTGCCGAATTCTGGAGGCATTGCGTGTTGAGTGGCAGAACTCAACGCCGCGCTTAACCTCGACACCAGAGCGAAGAAATGGAAATATAAATTTAAGTAAATAAAGTTAAAGTTAAAGCTAAATAAATAGAATTTAAGCCTTAAAATATCATATTTCGTTGATATTTTCAACTAAGTATTTTAATTGATTTATTGAATTTATTGATTTTTGATTATTTAAATTCTTTACTACCACCTTGTATAGTATATTTTCTGTTATTATAATAGTATATTTACAAGAAAAAGTATCATTTTAATAATTCATAATCAATCTCTTTCAGTTTCAGCACAGGACTTTGATTGTCCAGAGAAGAGTGGTTTCTACGCAGATCCGTACCAATGTGACCTCTATTACAAATGCAGCAGAGGTCAGTATCTTGTGTCCAAAGGTCAACGTGTAATATGTCGTTAAATGTCACTTACCTTCATGCACATGGTTGCACAGAGGCGATGTCATTCCATCCCCTGTTACTTAAATACAGTACAATAAATGAGTCGTGGCCGTCCTAAAATTAGCTTTATATTAATTTTACGATTTTTCCTTCTAATAATTTTCTCAACAATGCGCAAAAGGTCAGTAAACTTTAGTTAAGGCAGCCACGACTCGTTGACCGTACTGTACGTGTAAAAGATTGACAGTAAAATAAGAATTTTAACGCTCATTGTTAAAATAACTTTTTATATTGTTACAAAAACTATGATTTCACTTGAGTGTATTTGATTCTTAATAATTTATAAAGATTATAAAATAATTTATATTTTATGTTAGTAAGTAAATTAAAATTTTATAGTAGTTAAAGAAAAATTTAGACTAGACTAGAAATATATGTATACAAACTAGAAGTTTGTGTAATTTTGGCGTAAAACCGTAACAAACAAACTAACATTCACATTTATAATATTAGTACGATAATATGTATATGTTTATTTTATACTGTCATGTCAAATACCACAGTCGTTTCAGTAATTTAATTCTGTTACTTAGCGAGGTTATAGATACATACATATTTATATACATATGTATTACATACATTCTAAGTTCATAATTAATATAATTATGAACTTACAACGCCTATATACATTTATATTATACATAATACTAATAATAATAAGCTTCACGCTGTATCCCGTACACAGCAGGTTAGGCAGAGGGAACCTAGTGTTAAGTCGTTTCGTTCCTCGCTTTCCGCCGAATACTGGAGTCATTGCGTGTTGAGTAATGGAACTCAACGCCGCCGCCTCGACACGAGAGCAAAAAAGAAATGGAAATATAAATTTAAATCAATATTTAACTTCCTCGAATGGGGATCGAACCCACAACCACTCGCGTCATACTTTGCGCCCCTTTGCCACGACTGGCCATATACTAGCAACGTGTATATTAAGCAAGTTGTTTAAAAACATTAGTACGTCCGGATTTTTAATTAGTAGTTTTTATAATACTACTATAATTGAATTTACTGAATATTAATTCTAGTATAATTGTTAGAGTAAACAAACTGAGATCGTAGCATTTCGAAACTTAGTTCTAGGTTAGATCGAAGATAAAAGAAATATTTCAACAAAGAATTTAAATGAAAATCTTGCATTTTAAATTGATTTCTTATTGAGAAATTTTTAAAAATATTATCCTTTCTTTTAACAGAAACGTACATAGCGTTAAAACGTTTGCGTTCAAGGTTCTGTAGTGCATACTAATATGGTCATTCTCACATTTTAGAATAGTTATTTTAACCTCTTATATGTAGTGAAAGCTGAAAATGTATAAGAATTGAATACAAATGATTTCTTTGTTACATTTAAACATAACACGTTTATATCACACAGTAGTTGGAATTTACAGGCTTAATCTGTATGTTTTAAAAGCCTGTGGGAAAATATAATCTTTCGTTTACCATAAGGCCAGACGTGGCGCAGCTGCAAAGTGTGACTGTAAAACCGACTGGTTGTGGGTTCGATCCCCACTCGAGGAGATGAAATATTTACTTCAATTTATATTTCCATTTCTTCGCTCTGGTATCTATCGAGGCAAAGCGCGGCGTTGAGTTCTGCCACTCGACACGCAATGGCTCCAGAATTCGGCAGAAAGTAGGGATTGGAGTGTCTAAACACTATGCTCCCTCTGCCTACCCTGCTGTGTGCGGGATACAGCGTGAAGCTGATTTCATTTGATTTGATTTTGTTTATCATAAGTATCTTGCATGTTTTAAAATATATAGCTATATTTGATTTTAAATTGTAAATCGATGATATAGAAAAACGGACTCTCAAAAATATTTAGTTCGTAATCTGAGCAGTAGTAGAAGAAAAATATAAAAAAAATATTTTGTATGTTTTGTTTTTTTTTTCAGATTATTCAATATTAATCTAAGAAGTTAGAAATAATAAAGACTATTAGAAGTAGAATAATAAAGAGAAGTTATATGTTAAAGTTTGCATATTTTTTTGATTTTATATTCTTTTTTAAAATTTTTACAGGTAAATCAGAAGCCAAACTTTGCCCAGACGGTCTTGTATTCGCTGACGAGAACCCCCACAAGGAGCTCTGTGACATCCCCTCAAACGTAGACTGCGGTGACAGAAAGGAGCTTCGTAAGTATTTTTGTATTAAATGTATATAACGAAAAATGTTAATAATTTAAAAATAATTAACATTTTTCGTTGATGATAAGATAATTTTTAAATTTCTATATAAGAGAACATAAAAAAGCGGCGAAAATTTTAAAATAAATAATTTGACATGAAGCTCAGAAAAAATATAATGTAAAAAAGTAAAAAATATAATATTTTTTAAAGTGTTATTCCACACTTAGAAAAGAAAAATACAAGAAATATAAAACTCTTAATTATATTAACAAGCCTATTCCTATATAATTAACAAGCAATTTTCCTTTACTTTATTTATACTGTAATTTTCAGAGGAACCAAAGCCTACTAAAGGTTGCCCACGACTAAATGGATATTTCAAGCATCCCGATCCTCAGGTAAATAAAAATAACCAATTGTATAATATATAAAAGTAAACCACAACATTTTATAGCTACAAATTGATTCTTAGAATAAAGAAATAGAAAAAAAACAGTTTCTTCATTTAATAGCCAACGTATTTTTATTTAAGCCAAAAATCCAAAAAGTATTGCTGATATTAAATATATTAAATTAAAAATAATAATGAATATAATGAACTCGTTAGTAATAATTTACTTTACTTTGTTTCCTAGGCATGTGACAAATTCTACTACTGCTCAGATGGCGTCCCCAATGAGTTACCTTGCCCTCCTGGCTTATATTTTAACGAAGAGACCTCGAACTGCGACTGGAAGGAGTCAGTACAAAGACAATGTGACCAAATCACTAAAGGTAAATTTGCTTTAAACATTACCATCACTTTCACAATATCTGTTTTTATTTTTTAAATTTTTACATATGCTGTAAGCTACAAATGCTGTAAAATATTTACGTAGAACGCTCGCAAAAAATAAAAATTCTTATACTTCTTAAATGTAGTGTTGTCTAATGATTGATTAGACATATTTTATTTAATGTTGATTAGAGAAAACTATTGGCCTCAAATAAAAAAAACATATAACTTTCAAAAGATTCCATCGAAAAAAAATTGTAGTAGAGTAGTATTGTTAAAATTTTCTTCATATTTTATTAAATCTTCATATGTATTTTGTTTTATTTATCCTAATTCTATTTTACAGATACATTAGACGATGGTTTCTCGTGTCCCGATGGTGAAGTCATGGGACCTAACGGACGTGCTCTTCCTCACCCAACCTTCCCACACCCTGAGGACTGCCAGAAGTTCTACATTTGCCGTAATGGCTTCCAACCTCAAAAAGGCAGCTGTCCATCCGGCAAGGTCTATAATGAAGACACTTTTATGTGCGACGCACCAGAAAAAGTGCCCGGATGGTATGTTTATATTAAAGTTTTACTACAATATTTTTTTTCCTTATAAATTTATAACGTTTTTTATTGGCAAATATATTATAATAGTCTTTTTTAGTAAATATAATTTAAATAAATATTTTTCTTACAGCGAAAACTACTATGAAGGCCAGCCACTAGAGAAAAATAAGTTACCGAAGAAGGCGTAATAATTAGAATATATAAGAATTACTATTAGTTTTAAAATTTAAATAAATAGCGATATAGCCTTATGTTCTGCCTTCTGTTTTATTTATGCAAGAATGTGAAAAAAATGTAGACAAATCTAATAATAAAGAAAATTAAAATATAATATATGTCAACAAGAATATCACCGTTAAAAAAAATAGAGAAGCGTAAGTAATCCATAGAAATTTGTATAAAAAAGTTGATTCATAGAAAATTATTTAAGGAAGTCAATTTTAACAATCTTTGATGACAAATCGATGTAATATTGATCATTTTTTCATTGATTCTTTTGAGATTATTAACGTAATTATATTATTATAAGACTAACACATCACTCTTATTTCATATACCTATAATTGAAAAGTAAAAACATGATTTTTATAAAAGAAACCCACGACATATAAAGTCGTGGGCAACAGCTAAGTCATATTATGTTTATAAATTAATCAATAATCCTTTGAATGAACACTGTGGTGTGAAAAAAGAATAATAATATATGAATATGTATAATAAAAAATAGCATTGATTTATACCAATGCCCTATTAAGAAAGATTTAAATAAAGTATATAACCAAGACTCTATACAATCCCGGTACTTGAACTTTAAAAATTTAGCAGTTGATATGAACATTACAAATCTCACGTATAGAGCAGTAATACTAGTTTTTTTGGCTTCATGCTGTATCCCGCATATAGCAGGGTAGGCGCAGAGAGCCTAGGAACCTAGTGTTGTGACACTCCGTTCCCATTACGACATCTCTTTTCCATATTCTTCGTTGAATTCTGGAGTCATTGCGTTTGAGTAGCCGAACTCAACTCACGCCTCACCTCAATCTTAAATCGTAAAGTAAAAAAGAATCCAAAAATCCACTAATTAAAATTTACAAAAAAAACACACATCATCACATCCGCCACACGGCGGGTAGAGCTGAGCGAAACTATATCGCGTAAAATTTAACAATTTTTTTTGCGAAAATTTTACTAAATTTCTGTTTTGTCCGCACGCGCTTGGTTAGGTTAGTCAAAAAATTTAATCTGTGCACGAGAATTTCAAGAAGTTCCACAGCATATCTCTATGGGATACATTTAACCATTTACTCGAAAATTACAATTACAATGATCACCAACTACTTCGCTGGGATCATCGTGTCGTGCATAACGTCCCTGCAAAGTTTCAGAGTTAGTAGGTTTAACGGTCTAGGAGGAGTAGCATTACAACGAAACACACTTTTAACCAGCAATAGCTGAGCGAAGCGAAGTGACGCAATCAATTAAGATATTAAACTTTAGAAAACTGATGTAATTACAATTAATTTTCAAGGAAAAGCCTAGTGTTAAGATAGTTCCCTAATTTTCAATGACATATTTACACATAACTTGAATTTCTAACTTAATTGGCATTTCAAAATTTAAAATATACTTTATTGAAATATTTTTTGAGAAAAAGTATGGGGTAGGTGGTGAAAACCTACAGTGATATATATGAAAAGGAAAGAATTTTTTTGAAACCAAACAAAAAATTTTTCTAACTTAATAATAATATGGATTGGTCCGCCAAATCTAGAAAATAGAAAATTGATTAAATTATTTCTGTACTTTTAGTGATTTTAAATACAAACTTTTATCTAAGAATAATTACATATAGTAATAATAGAGGACGCTAGCATTGAGTTTCATATATGAAGATTTATAAAACTGAATAACGCAATAAAAATGTTGTATAGTCTCAACTAGATGGTGCCACTAAATGTATGATATTTGTATTCCATGCTCATATTTATAAATTTATTAAGAAAAATGGATATCAGTGAAACGATAATTATATTTATGTAAAAAAAGTTGAAGCTAAATAAAATATATAGATAGATATAACCTAATGAAAATATATATAATCCATCCTTTCACCTCCATGTATTGCAATTTTCAGTCATTGCTATAATTCAGGCGGCATGCATATTTTCGCTTTTTGTGTAACCAAGCCGAAATGTCACCTATAATATCTTCTATAATTTATTATTAATTTAACTTAAGAGGCC
This sequence comes from Heliconius erato x Heliconius himera, assembly GCA_013421005.1. Taxonomy (NCBI): domain Eukaryota; kingdom Metazoa; phylum Arthropoda; class Insecta; order Lepidoptera; family Nymphalidae; genus Heliconius; species Heliconius erato x Heliconius himera. The sequence goes on from JAATLQ010001368.1 coordinate 121,246, forward strand.
AGATATGGCGTAAACGCGATGCGAATGACGAACGAACGGTTACTAAACACGACAGGCTGTACGTTCGATTCCCACTCGGGAAAAGAAATATGTAATATTTTTATTTCTTCGCTCTGGTGTCAAGGCAAAGTGCGGCGTTAAGTTACGCCACTCAACGGGAAACTGGGTGTCTTATTACTATGTTCATTTCGCCTATACTGCCGTGTGCGGGACACAGCGTGAAGCTGATTAATTTAATTTTTATTTATTATAAATTCAGCTTAACTTGGATTTGAATTCACAACTCACAATAAACATATTCAGTCACGAATACGCCAAATACACGACAGGATTTTGATTGATTATATTTTCATATATAAAGACCCACCAGACAGCATGTTATGTCGGCTTACAAGTAAATCTGGTCGACATTTCTACAGTAACACGATTCGGCATATTCTTACATCAATGTTTGCGTAACTGATACAATTTTAATAATATCTTTGTCGGCCATTAATAAATAACAAATCTTTATTTATGTATAATTTAAATATTACGTTTATATAAACGTTAGCTTAAAATGTAAATTTTACTTTTAAGGTTTTATTCGTTTAAAATTAACATGCAGAAACAATTAGGCCAGTCGTGGCGTAGCGGCACAAAGTGTGACTGTAAAACCGACTGGTTGTGAGTTCGATCCCCACTCGAGGAGATGAAATATTTACCTAAATTAATATTTCCATTTCATCTCTGAAAAAAAGCAGAGCAGAGCTTTCTGCAGAAAGTGAGGGAAAGGTTCCCTCTGCCTACCCTGCTGTGTGCGGGATACAGCGTGAAGCTGATTTATTTTATTTATAGAAACAGTTATTCTATGTATAGTGACAGAACTCATTGTATTTTATTATTTTTACTTACCTATATGACACAATAAGGCCATCGTAGGTCGTAGCGCAGAGGCACAAGGATATGACTGTAACGCGACGGTCGTGGATTCGATCCCTACTCGGGGGAATAAAAAATATTATTTATTAGTGTTTTCATTTACTCGCTCTGACACTAAGAAAAAAGCCCAGCATTGACTGTGACAGCTCAACGTGGAAAAATGGAAAGTGGGTCGGAGTGTATGCGGGACACAGCGTGAAGCTGATTTATTTTTTAATCTATGCGACAAAATGTATTCTTAAGATATAATATTAACTATTTTTCTAGTGTTTATATAATTGGATGACTTGATGCCTAGACTCGAATATATTCTGACTAGAATTTTAATGGGGCACAAATAAGGTACATGATTATGTAGATATGTTCATATATAATCTGATTATATATTTATGTTCGTGGAAAAAAATATTATTTTTATTTTTAATATAAAAAAAATGGTTGATACTTTTAATTACTACTTAAAATTTAGCAATAAATGAACTTTGGAAACGCAATTTACTTTTACTTTCATTCAAGTTTTATTGCTCGAAATATTTCCGTTTTAATAAGTAATTACTAGGTAAAGGTCAATGTGAACTTATTTTTATTTTCAATTTAATTTCTTAAAATTGTAACAATCAGAAACGTAATAGAAAATTTACATTAAAAATCTAAGCTTAAATCTTTGACGTGTACATATAAGAGAATTATTTTTGAAATTTAATAAATCAAAAGAATTTACAAGCCTATACACAAATATAAGTTTTAACTGAATTTTGCCCCATTTTGGACAATGTCTTCCCTGTCTGTCCTTACCTTGCTTATTGTTTACCTTTTACGCTTATTATTTAAAACTACGATGTTAAGCCTTTTAATCAATTCATCAGTTAAAAAAATCTAACAGTATAAATAAAAAGCTTATCTAGTTCTTTATATCTGTGTAATATTGTCACACAAAGCACGCCGCGCGAGGTATATGGCCGTTTTCGTAATAGGTAACTCGAACTCAACGACGCCTGCCACATTCATAGTATGGCTATCAATATTTACTATATATGTTTTATATATGAATGGACGCATGTAATTAATATCCAAGTTATCAATTTATAAATGTTATAAATAATTTTGTTTATATTTCTAAATTTTAAATAAAAAATTCTGGATATAACTTTTTTCTTTTAATATGTTTAAGGTTTATTTAACAGCATCTCTATGTATATTTTTGATTGTAAAATTTCTTTCTACAAAAAAAATTAAATAAAGTTTGGAAAGAAAATCTCACCCATACTATAGATTGTACGTCGACGGTGGTAGCGGCGGCCTGCGCTTGCGCACGCGCCAGTGCTGCCGGGCTGAGTTCAACGCGCGGACGTCACGATACATCGACAACATGAGGATTTGTGCACATTTCGCTATTTTGACCGTTTGCCTTGCCTATGGTAAGATATTTTATATATATTACTACCATTTATTTAAAATATTAAAAAATATATATTATTTCGTTATTATACATACATATCATGCTTAAAAAATACCTAATTTTGTAACAAGTATAACGTTTAGTGGACATGCTTTGACCCTGAACAGAATTTATTTTACATTCTAGAAAGGATTAACTATAATTAAATTTCATATACGAATGCACAATGTTTAACTAAAGTAAATAAAGTATAGATATATGTATAAATCTAGTTATTTAATCACAACTTAATACAAAAATTTCGAACAATTTCGTAGATAATTGCAGTTTATATCCGCTAATTTACTTATCTTCATCAAATATGATTACTTCACCGGACATACTTGCATTTTATAACATAATTGCAAATCATTTATTATATTTTCAAAAACATTAATAAAAATAATATTTAAGAAATCATCACTTATAATTATTATTCTACATTATGTGATGCATATTAGTCGTGTCGCAGCGGCACAAACGCGTCATATGTTTTGAATTCGATTCCCACTCGAGGAAATGAAATATTTAATATTTTGCATCCTTCGATATGGAGCCGAGGCAAAGTGTGAGGTTGAGCTCCGCCATTCAATACACAATGCCTCCAGAAATAGGCGAAAAGTGTGGAGCGGTGTGTCTTAACACTACACTCCTTCTGTCTACCCAGCTACATGCAGGATATAGTGTGAAGGTTAAAAAAAATGTTTCTAAATCTCTAGCATATTTTTGCAGTTGCTAATTATATGAATAATATAAAACTTGTACAACAGCTTTAAAACTTGATAACGTACATATAAATATTTAATTAACATACGAGTATATCTATATATACAAATAAAATGTTATCATTATCGACATATTACAACATGTAATATTACTTTTAAGGAAAGTTTCGTTTGATTGACATTTTTTTTTAAGTTTCAACAAATTTTAATACTAGAATAGATATACCTTCTGACTTGTATAAAAATCACTGTCACGTCACAAATGTCACAAATGTAACACGGAGTGTCTTGACACTACCTACCTACACTGCTTTATACAGGATAAAACGCGAAGCTGAACAAAAAAAATAATAATGTATTAAATGCATATTTTACTGCAGGTGGTGCCTTTATATTAAAATATCAATCTATTTTGGCTTATTCTTTCATTCCATCTCTTTTTACCGTCTCTTTAATAAGATTTTAGATTCGTAAATTTTTTTGCTAGTGATAATAATGTGTAATGGGCTATATAAATGGGGTAAATTATCTTAAAATTATTTTTACTAAAGATATTTTTTTAACGTAAAATAACTTTCAATAATAGTGAAAACGGAAGTTATATATTATATCTAAATATTCCATCTTGACGTCGATCTATCCATTACATAAATGTTTCTGAGTTTGAGATGCTTTGTTTAATAATTTCATGCATTGTAAAGAAACATTGATTTAATCGATCTTAAAAATACGAGATATAAAACTTATTCCTAATAAATTAAATATAAATTAATGGCTTTATCAACTTTAATATAAATAATTTGTGATATAAAACTCTTTTGTTGCTGTATGACTGATAGGCAAAAATACACGAAACTAGAAAGACTAGACCGGACTTCGAAGATAGAAATATACCATAAATGTAGGTTAAGTATTGTAGGGGAGCACTAAGAGTGGGCAATTAAATATTTCGAAATTATTACGGGAACGGGAAAAATTGATTTCCGAAATATTTCTATATATAAATAGATACCACTAATATCTGAATCTAAGCCTAAAAGTTAAAAAGTCAATGCGAATGGCTCCGACTTTTATTCTCCTTACAAAAATTTCAAAAAAGTTCTAAATGCTATACACGACTAATATATTTCATGCGTAACGTCCTTGTCTGGATTCTTTGCCGTCTTTGTTAACATTTAATGAATAGACTTCACAATTTTTTTTGCAAAAGCTTTTTTTTGTTTGGTAACAAAAGAAAATATTTAATTAATTTGTTAAATACTTAATTAAATATTGTCTAATAAGATTTTATACGTATATGTTATAATGTATATGTTTAATTTTTTTATTCTCTCTGATTCCATATTTTCTTTTTCTTTTAATATTCAGTTTCTTATAAAATAAAAAAATAATCTATGTAAATCATACCTCCAATAGCATTCTAACCTAAACCAGGCGTGAACGTGCTAAATACTTAACCAGATCACCATCTGGTCATTACAAATAGAACTTAAATTATCCTTCGCCGTCCATTGCACAACATTGGAAAGGGTTCAGAATATTTAATAGCCGGTGGTGTGCTGGGCCGCAACAAACGTTTGATTGCGTACACGCCGCACCCGTCTTTCAAAATTAAATTTTTAACAAATAAACTATTAGTGAGGCCAGTCGTGGTGCAGTGGTACGAAGTGTGACTGTAAAACCGACTGGTTGTGGGTTCGATCCTTACTCGAGGAGATTAAATATTTACTTAAATTTATATTTCCATTTCTTCGCTCTGGTGTCGAGGTTAAGCGCGGCGTTGAGTTCTGCCACTCAACACGCAATACTAATAATAATAATGTAGAGACCGTAGCGTTTGGCGCTCCGTTCTCTCTGACTACCCCACAAGGGATAAAGCGTGAAGCTAAGTTAAGTTAAGTTAACACGCAATACCTCCATAATTCGGCAGAAAGTGTGGAACGAAGTGTCTTAACACTAGGTTCCCCCTGCCTACCCTGCTGTATGCGGGATACAGCGTGAAGCTGATTTATTTATTTAACTATTAGTGCTACATTTTTTAATTTTTTATTAACTGTAATAATTGATATTCGATATTATTATGCATAGTTGAATAAAATAGTTTGTAAGGAAATTTTGTATGTTTTTTATTATAGTTGCACTCTTAACCAAATTTATAAAAAAAGTTGATTAATTAGAAATGGCAGTAAGTCTTTTTCTTGTAATAAGCCCATATAAATGTTATTGTTATTACAGTTTACTAGTTTTACGCTTGTGTGGTTTAAAAATCGAATTTTTTTGAGAATCCAATAATTTTGTTTTGTAATATGCAAATATTACTTATTTAATTAATTTAATTATTATTATTAAATATATTTTATTTAATTACTCAACATTATTTCTAAAATATAATTAACTTATTGTAAATGTAACTGGTGGCTAATGGTTTCCTTCGTTACTCAACGAATTGAAAGGGGCCGGAATTGTTTAACTCAAGGTCCACATCTGCTACATTGGAAAAAATATTCGAACTCAGATTTATATTATTAAACATATAGAATTCCAATATACATCAATAATTTGTAGAGTACAACATAAATATCTGTGTAATTTTTGTATAGTCAATTTACCAAGTATGTCTAAAACTACACGATCTCTAAAAAAATCATTTTCATATTGCTTATCATTCAAAAAAAAAACTAATGTATGTATATTTTTTTTATTCAATTTTATTAAGAATTTTATTTGTATTTCATTAAATTATTTTACATATTTTTTATTTCGTTCTTTATTTACTTCACTACCGTCCTCTTTGAAAATAGGAAACACCTTTTAAAATAGGATCCATTTCAATTGGAAAATTATTTCTTGTTGTTGGCAAAACAAGATTTCAAAAATTTCCTAATGTATGATATTTAGTCAATAAAAATAAACCACGTTTGTACCATACTGTCCAGTTCGTGTTTGTTCTTGTGAGCGTAAGATTTTTTAAGTAGACAAAAATCTGTTACATTATATGACCTTCTGTTCTTAATTTTTCTTCCTATCTACATTGAGATTAGTACCAAATTCGACGCTACAAAGTTTATATAAATTAGTTTTAGTATATATAAATTAATACGATATGTACATATCTACTGTATATAAAATACTGTGCCAAATTAACATAAGAAATATTTCAACAAAATGTTCAAACCATTTGAATATTTTGTTATGTTATGCAATGAAATTTGCCAGTTTATAAAATGAATTTAATAGTTTTTTATTTAGCTTCATGCTGTATCTCGCATGTAGCACGGTAGATACAGTAAACTTGGGAAACTAGTGTTAAGACACTCCGTTCCCACTTTCCAGGCAACTTCTTGAGGCAATGCACGTTGAGTAGCGAAACTGAACTGCCTCACTATCAGAGCGAGAGAATGAAAATATTATATATTTAACTCCCCCGAATGGGAATCTAACACATAACCGTTGCGTCGCACGCTGTGCACCTGTGCCATATGTATCTGTGTGTTCGTGGCCTAAAATTAAATATTAAATAATATTACACATTAATAATATTACATTGATTATACAAAAACATTAATAGGACGTATTCTAGTTTTTTAAAGGTCACTTGACATCTTAAACATCTAAAATAACGAAATGTCAAGACGAATCGCTCATTTGTTTTTTATTTCAATTTAAATTACATTCTGTTTTTACCCAATCACGATTACTGCTCTATAATCTTTTTTACTATTCTCTTAATAAACGAGTTATGAGTTTTATATTAAGGTGTTTCAATTTTGGCCTCTGGCTAAATAACATTAAGATTAATATCATATAGTATATACGAAATTTTTAATAAAATATTTTGAGTGAAAAATAAATGATCCCACAAAGTAATTAACAATATCATGCTAAATATTTTTTTTGTTAAATCATTTTAATAAAATTTTCATTTTTAAATAAAATTATATTTTTCAAATCTACAAACATTCGAAAACATTGAAAAATCATTCAAGAAGGTGATTTTTTTTTATTTTACATTCTTGCGAGGTATTCTGACAATAATATATTATATACAAGGTGTTTTTAGTGAAATAATATGAATTTCGCTATCTATTACATGTTATATATTTATATTAATAAATTTTAAATAATATTACACTTTCACAGTGTAAAATTTAAGGGCTTAGTTTTTGCCATTCACTTTGCAATTGCCTTAAGCCGAATTACGTGAAATATATCGTAACCTAGTTTTACTCCGATAAAAGTTTTGCGTATTTCGAAATATTTTTTGTAATAAAATTTATTACAAAAATTATACTGAAACAGTGAAGACAATTTGCCAAATTTATTGAGAATTTTATATAGTTTGATTTATTGTATTTTTATTTATATACAAATAACTTATATTTTATTATTATTGGAACGTCATTTATACTAATATAAAACCTTATTTTGTAAAAAAATGTTATTGTATATTTAATCGCACAATTTCTAGCAAATAAGCCTATTAAAACGGTTGGTTGTTACACCCATATTAGATTTCTCATTGTCCGTACAAAAGAGTTCAACGAGTGCGTTCGTTCCACATTAATCATTTCATTATAGCGATCTACTACGCTTCATAATATTTATTATTTATAATTATATTTCACTTTAACTAGAATATAGGTATTTTTATTTTCAATTTTATTATAAAATTATATTTATATTTTAAAATACTCTATCAATAAATAATATATAATTATTACAATACAATAATTATAGAGGCCAGTCGTGGCGCAGCGGTACGAAGCGTGACTGTAAAATCGACTGGTTATGCGTTCGATCCCCACTCGAGGAGATGAAATATTTACTTAAATTTATAATCCATTTCTTCGCTCTGGTGTCGAGGCTAAGTGCGGCGTTGAGTTCCGCCACTCAACACACAATGCCTCCAGAATTCGGCAGAAAATGGGGAACGGAGTGTCTAAACCTTAGGTTCCCTCTGCCTGCTGTGTGCGGTATACAGCGTGAAGCTTATTTTTTTAATTTTTAATAATTATATATATTTTTGTATTTACCAGTCAGTATATTTGTTATTACGTACAAGTACAGTCTTAAAAGAAGACATCGAAAAGAAAATACTATGTAAGCATATACTTAAATGGTTGAAATAAATTATTCTAAAAGCGTCTAAAGAGAAAGCTTTTACTCTTAAGATAAAAACGATTCACATACATTTAAATAAAATGTATGTAAATGGTAAGTTACAACAATGAAACATTCAAATGATGTAGCCACTTGTCATTCAAACGTTATGAGCGTATTGACAGTTTTGAAGATGTAATATGAAGTTAAGATTATATAAGGTTCCCATAGTTATAGTTTTAAGTTACTCAAAATATTAATAAAATCAGCTTCACGCTGTATCCCGCATGTATGAGTACGTAGGCAGAGCAACCTGATATTAAGATATTATTCCCCCTTATCGCCGAATTCTGAAGGCATTGCGTGTTGAGTGGCGGAACTCAACACCGCGCTTTTGCCTCGATCATTCAATCTATTGAAAATGTTTATCAAGTGTATAAATAAATCGATAAAATATTAACAAGCATATTTCAATCTAGTTAAATAACATCTATATAGAAAAACAACAAAGTAAATTTATTATTGAATACTTAACTACAATAGACTATATAAATACGTTCGTAAGTATAGTTAACGAGCCATAATGTAGTAATAACAATAGAAATAGCGGTGCAAGTGAATGAGTAAGTAAGGATGTGCGCAGCATCTCTGCTTTACGTAAGCCCCAAGATGTAAACAGGTTTCACCGTCTTCCGTTCTTGTGCAATGTCTTATCGAATCGTGTTAGTTTTGTATGAATTATATCACTTTTCACTTTTATATTTTATACTCTTCACTTTTAAATTTATACTTTTAGGTATAATTTAATAATATTTTAAAATTATAATATTAACTTTTATTTTATTATATATTTTGTGAATTTTATTATGTTTATTTTATGTGTTGAAATTGGTAAACCCGAGTTATTTATTTATATATATATATATATATATTAATGACTTCAGTATCACTATTCTGTATCAGTTCGTTATTTAATAAATATTACATTATTTGTTTAATATTGTAAAGTTGTTGTTCAATATGATTTACATGCAAATTTAAGCCTGGAACTTTTTCTCAATTTTTGTCATTATTGAGGAATATAAAGAATAAAACATTCAAATATACCAATGAATATTGACAAAAATTAAAAACTAATATTATAACTAAAGTATACGACCAAACAATTCGAATATAATAGAGACACCATGTGCCACTATTTTGAAAAGACAGTAAGGTATTTTATTATGTAAACTTTTAATTCATATAATAGATTTAATAGAGCGATCTAATCTGACAACACTACAACGTTTCTTACAAGCCAAGGCTGACCACCGTAGTACTACTTTCGCTCGCTAGCCCGCTCTACATGCGTTGAGCTCTAAAATGACGCTGAAATTTAATATCTAACATATTCTTAGCCTAAATATTATTTACGTATTATGATATTAAATTAAATCAGCTTCACGCTGTATCCCGCACACAGCAGGGTAGGCATAGGGAATCTAGTGTTAAGACACTCGTTTCCCCACTTTCTGCCGAATTCTGGAGGCCTCGGAGGTGTAGTAGCCTCGACACCAGAGCGAAGAAATGGAAATATAAATTTAAGTAAATATTTCATCTCCTCGAGTGGGGATCGAACCCACAACCAGTCGGTTTTACAGTCACACTTCGTGCCACTGCGCAGCGACTGGCCTGATATTGATCAAGAATAATAATTATTATTATTGTGATAAGTATGTATATGAATAAATACGTTAAAAGTAACTAAAAAAACATGATATTACTAAAGAAATATTAAATAAATTTATAAATTTTGTTTCTTAATAATAATTTTTATTTCCTTTACATAAGATGGTATGAGATTGGATTTTAGCCTTATATCTAAATAATATTTAATAACTGTGTTGATAAAATAATTTTTCACAAGTAGTATCCTAATTTATAAAAAAAAATAAAAATTATAAGAAGTAAAATAACAAAAAGGTAGGGTATTCGTATTTTTTCGTTATAATTCGTATATTTTTGTTATAATACAGCAGCATTTTATGTATCAAATGGATGACAAGATAAAATAACTAATATAGACAAGGTCGCGGAAATAAATCGTTGTCACAATACCACAACTCGTTACAATTTAACATTAAGACATTATTGGTCAATTCCATACTTTTCTTTAAATTAAATACTGTAGATATACAAATAATATCAAGATCAACAACAAAAAGCATTTCCTTACGCTTTTATTTCAACTTGCACAACATTTTTTTTACAACAAGATTAAATTATTATTAAGAATTGGCTTGTTTGTGAATAGCGCTATTCATTTACTATGGTGAAGATCGATTTAGACCGTTTAATTTACTATTTTACACGCCTATCAGAATAAGAGCCAGGTAATTTTACAAACGTCGAGGTTATCGCGGCGCAGGGGCACAAGGGTGTGACTGTAACATGACGGTTGTGGGTTCGATCCCCACTCTAGGAATAAATAAATGCAAAATCAAGGCAAAAGCCCGGCGTTGAGTTCCGCCACCTAATGCTTCAAAAGAACCGGCAGAAAGTGTACAATGGAGTGTCTTAGAGCACTATGTTTTCTCTGCCTACCCTGCTGAGTGCGGGTACAGCGTAAAGCTGATTTAATTAGATTTAAATTTTCTAACTTATAAAAAACTCCGTGGACTTATTTAATAGTAATTAAAATCAAATATACATTTCGCACTTTAATTATATGTTACACAATACTTGAAATGTATTTATCTCAATAAGAATGAAAGTAAAAGTGAATGATGTGTCGGCTGATATACACGATATCGTGACGAAGTTCTTACGCTCACGAGAACAAACACGAACTAGACAGTGTGGTACAAAAGTGGTTTATTTTTATTGTTTAAGTATTAGGATTTTTTTTGATTAGGAAATTTTTGAAATTTTGTTTTACCAACAACACCAAAAAATGATTTTCCAATAGTAAATGAATCCTATTTTCAAGGATGTTTCCTATTTTCAAAAAGACCGGTATTGAAGTTAATAAACATCGCAATAAAAAATATGTGAAAGTAATTGAATGAAATACAAATAAAATTCAAAATAAAAATGAATAAAAATATGTTACGAAATAAACTTGTTCTTCTTGTAGTATTAAATTTATGTTATTCGTCATAAAGAATTCTATCATATGAAAAAAAAATAAAAAATATAATTTTTACTGTGAATATAAATAAAGAAAATGGATTTAATTTTATATGTTTATATTATCTTTGTTAATGTTAGGTATAAGCCAAACATTACTTAATTTCATGTTTAATGTCTTAGTTACCTAAATTAGTATATATATAACTACTCAACTAAACTCACTTTTTCATACAACTGTACAATGAGTTATGTTTATTTATAGCATAGCTTTGTGCCTATCAAAACTGATAACAAATCTATTTAAGGATCTCAGACGCATAGAAAAAAGAAAAAAAAAGAAGAATTGTTAGTTGATTAAAAGTGCTCCGTTTAAGCAAAATAATTATCAATAATAAGACACTCCGTTACCTACTTTTCGCCGAGTTCTGGAAACATTGGGTGTTGAGTGGCGGAACTCAACGCCTTGCCTCGACACCAAAGCGAAGAATTGAAAATATAAATATAAAAATAAATATTTCATTTCCTCGAGCGGGAAATCGAATCCACAACCAGTCGGTTTTACAGTCACACATTGTGCCCCTGCACCACGATTGGCCTCGCGTAAGATAATATTACGTTGAATTGTGAAGTTTTATATAATATTTCTAAAGTTTTATATAATATTTTGCCGGAACCCCAATAAAAAAACTAGGTAATGTACTAAATTACTAAGAAAAGTAATATATATCGAGAAAATAACTGTATTAAATTATAAAGCTTTATGTTGCCCTAAATAGTTGCCGCCAGTAATTTTAAGTAGCTCAATCAGTCAGTCAATCATCATCACGTTTAAAATATCTCTTTATTAGATTTTTACTTGGTTGCGTGGGTTCACAAATCCAATTTTTAAAGAATAAAAAAATATTATGCTCTGACGAGCTCTGTGTTGCTCAGAGTAGGCTAATTTAACACTAAACTGGGGAAACTAATATGTGAAAATTGGAGGAGCTGAGTACTATGGGATGAAACAAACGAACACCCATCTTTAAATTGCTTGCTAAAAGTGACTGGTTTGCCACTAGACGGCCCCCATATAACAATATCATATGTTATAGAGCAGGGGTTCCCAATCTTTTCCTGATCAAGGACCACTTTTATATCATTTTTGGTAGCAGGGACCACTATGCATGTAGGTATAAAAATTAACTGTGATAATCAAACAAAAACTTCGTCTCACCATCCCCAGTCATAAAATTTAAATCGTTCGCGGACCACATTTAGACCTTTGCGGACCACTGGTGGTCCGCGGACCACTGGTTGGGAACCAGTGTTATAGAGATTACTATACATATTTAAATTGTTTCCTCCATTGTAGTATTGGAAATATTTCCTGGAGGTATTGCGTGTTGAGTAATGAAACTCAACGCAACACTTTGCTACGACACGACATTTCCGTTCCTCGAGCAGAAATCGAACCCACAACCTGACACGTTTACAGTCACACGTTTGCGACTGACCTCATGTTTTTTTAGTATTTAAATATAGAAACATAGTGTTTATTGCTAGTCAATCACACCTGACCTCACATTGAAGAAATCAAGCGTAGTTAATTGGCAAATATAATTAACAACAATCGACCTCACATCAGGGTTGCGCAACCGTCACGCACCACGCTTGCTTTACTAGTGGTTATAACCCACAATGAAAGTCTAACCTCTAATATAGCCCTTCAACTTTGTTTAGATAACAAACATGTATGGCTATATTATTCTCTAGCATATTCTAGAACCTACTCTTGCATATGCAGAGGAATAAATTTAAAAGATATTATCATTAAGTTTGTACCATATATTAAATATGTACCAACGGCTTCCTTCAAATTCTATAAAATCTTGGCGCTCCGTTCTCTCTGGTTACCTCTATAGGATGTTATTAGATACAATGTTAAGCTAAAAACGAAATACAAATCTAACAAAAATTTAAGCCTGTGTCTGACAAAGCAAGCTAGCTATATTACTGTAAAATATCATACCATTCACCAGTTTTTGCGTGAAAGTGAAACAAACAACCATCCTTACAATCTTATACATTTATAATCTTAATATTACAAGTACGACTTAGAGGTATTGAGAGTTTAAAAATAACCATTAAAGAAGGTAACTATTAAATATAAACTTTTAAAATTGGAAAAAAAAAGACGCAATAAATACTCCATAAAATGTCTTAAATAATGAACTTGTGACAAAATATTGAACTATATATGTATTTTAAGATTTATATATTTTATGTTTTTTCCAGCGCAGGCAGGCCTTCTCCTTCGAAACGCGCCAGCGTGCCCAGAACAATATGGAGTTCAGGTAATTTGGATTATATTTAAAAGTAGTAGCATATTTATTAAAATTAATATACGTACTATCGTGGCGCAGCAGCATTTGATTAAGCATTTGGTTATTCACTAATTTAATTTCCTTGCTTTACTAATAAAATAATGCGTGGCGTTGAGTTCCACCACTCATCACGCAATGTCTTGAAAATTGGGCGGAAAATGGAGAATGGAGTGTCTTAACATTATTTTTTATACCCATTGCCTTACCGGTTATATGTTGAGATAATAAAAAATCAAAAATATAATAAGTAAACATTTTTACCAATAGAAATAACATAATTATAACCAGCACTTATAATTTAAGTAATGTAAAGAGGCCAGTCGTGGCGCAGGGGCACAAAGTGTGACTATAAAATCGACGGCTTGTGGGTTCGATCCCCATTTAAATTAATATTTCCATTTCTTCGCTCTGATGTCGGGGCAAAGCGCGGCGTTGAGTTCCACTACTCAATACGTAATACCTCTAGAATGGTGCGGAAAGTGTGCGGGATACAGCGTGAAACTAAAGCTGATAAAGTTGCTTCATAAGCGTTTTTGATATTCTAGGCTTACGCGCACCCCGAACTCTGCGATCAGTTCTTTTTGTGCACAAATGGCACTCTCACCGTAGAAACATGTGAAAATGGCCTTCTATTCGACGGCAAGGGCGCCGTGCACAACCACTGCAACTACAACTGGGCTGTGGACTGCGGGGAGAGGAAAGCTGATTGTAAGTATATTTTACAAATCTCTTATTAAGAACTCATAAAATATATTATATTGGCCAAGTCTTTAATAGATTTTGTAAAGGCACGACAAATATTTTTTTAGGTCACCTTGCGATATTTTGGTTTTTTGTTAAGGCGAGAAAACTAAGTGTTATGTACCTATCATTTTCATTCCTATTTTCTCCAATTTAGAGTACTTTGCTTTATAGCGGAATTCAACTCTTGTATAATAAGACATTAAAACATGAATATTATTAAGTAATCATATCTATAATATGTTCATATGTCCCATACACTTTATCTTATACTTTTATTATATACACAAAGTGTTTTACATTTTTACTGTTAAAAATATGACATCTCTTCTGGTGGTGGGACAAGAGTCCAGGCCATCGGTGACTTATATTCCAGAATAAGGAACTTTCTCTTGATATGCGCTAATCTAAAGATTATCTCATCATCATTGGTATTATCTTCATGGTTATGATATCATAAAAGTTAAGGCTTTTGCTTATATTATGTTATTAATATCATCCTTAAATATTAAACTTACAGTGACGCCATATTCTACACCTGGTTGTGAATATCAGTTCGGTATCTACCCTGACAGCGCTGAGTGTTCAACCAGCTACATCAAGTGTGCTTTCGGAGTGCCACACCAGGAGCCCTGCACACCCGGCCTCGTGTACGACGAGCGTATCCATGGATGCAACTGGCCTGATTTATTACAACCTTTCTGTAATCCTGAAGGTATGAGAAATAATTGCCTTGCTTATATTATAACAAAACAATTATAATTTGTTGTTATTCTTGTACCAGAGACCATTCGTGGTGCAAAGGCACGAGCGTGTGAATGTAAGCGCGCTAAGTTGTGGGTTTGATTCCCATCCGTGGAATTCGTGGTTGTTATTTTTGTATTTTCACTCTGGTATGTTACTAAATATTTTTTAAATAAAGAAGTCAGCCCACTACCATTTTTATTTACAAACATACTATGCCTAATTTTGCTTCAATGCTGTTAGCAAACATAAAGATATAATATATGTATATTTATATGTATATAATTGTAATATTTTATTCATATTTTTTTCTCATCAGCCGTCGTCGGTTTCAAATGCCCAACAAAAGTGCCAGCCCACACTCAATCAGCCAAATTCTGGCCTTACCCCCGTTTCCCTGTGCCCGGTGACTGCCACCACCTGATCACCTGCGTGGAAGGTAACCCTCGTCTCATCGCCTGCGGTGAAGGCAAAGTCTTCGATGACCAAAACCTGACTTGTGAAGACCCTGAACTGGTGCCTCATTGCGGACACGCGTAATTTTTAAATCTCTCAGTCATCATTATAACAAAACGAAAACGAATATTTAATCATTCTAAATATTATATATTCATATACATAGAAAAATATAATTTTAATAAATAATTTTCATTAAATCATAAAATTTCAAACAAAATTTTCTATAGTTACTAAAAATATAGTAAATTTTGGTTATAATTCGATTTAAATTGAAGAATTACGAAGACTCGAAGAGAAGAATATTCTTACTTTTACCATGTGAAACAATCATATACTCCAGTTTCGTTTTCGTTTTGTCATAATCAATATTTTTTTTCGTGAAACATCTAATTTATTAAAGAAAATCTTATGTATTTAGACAATCTACTTCTTACAAATCATAAAACACTATTAGGTTACAGAATAGAATTGCGTGATATTAGTTACCATAGAGATACAGACCAACAAAATCACATTGTAATATATATTTTTAAATAAACATATGTAAATAATAAATGAACTTAAAATGAATGTAAATAGAGAAAGTACTATATATGTTAAATAATAAAATGTTAAAAAATATTATTCATATTTATTTATCCATCAAAATTTCCACCGCATATCTAATATAAGTTAGATATATTAAAGATCGAGGTCAGTCGTGGCGAAGCGGCACAAAATGTGACTGTTTAACCGACTGGTTGTGGGTTTGATCTCCACTCGAGGAGATGAAATATTTACTTAATTTTATATTTCCATTCCTTCACTTGTCGGTGTCGAGGGAAAGCTCGGCGATGAGTTCTGCCACTCAACACGCAATGCCTCCAGAATTTGGCAGAAAGTGGGAGTGTCTTAACACTAGTTTCCCCCTGCCTACTCTGCTGTGTCCGGGATACAGCGTGAAGCTGATTGATTGATATATTAAAGATATATAATATACAACTTACAAATAGCAATAATAAAATTAAAGATACAAAACTTCATATTTATTGTATTGACAGTTTTTTAATTGATATCGTTTTTGGTAAAATTAAATTTCGCATCTTTTTACAATAAACCTTAGAATATCTCTTCATATTATTTTTAACAGTACATAATTTTATTAATAAATTCAAATGAAGGTATTATTTTTAAAAAATTACTCGTATGTCATAAGTTTATTTTAGAATAGACTTGTTGCCAGACTGCGAAGGAAGTTATATGTAAGGAGTATCTTGTATATGTAATATTCTTTATTAGCTGATACCTCCGGAACCGTTAAACGGATTTACAAAATTGAGGAATCGTTACATTCGTCTTAGTAGCCAAGTGTTCTTAGATGTGTGGTGGTGGAATGGTCTAAAACATGGCGGCTGTTTGATGCCTTTATTTTACGATATTAATGGTTTAC
>JAATLQ010001368.1:138382-204866 GCA_013421005.1 Heliconius erato x Heliconius himera
GCTGCGAAAACTATTGATGATAGAACAAAATAATGTTCTACAGTATTATAGAACGCATCAATCATAACAGGACCAAGATGAAGATTTAATTAATTAAATAATTATATAATATTATTTAATTAAGTAAATCTTATCTGTTCTAATCTATCTTATCTAAAATAATATAATAATTTCATTAATTAAATCTTCACAAAGAGCCCAGTAAAATTGAAATGGGTCCCAACTGTTAATCCTAACTATTGGGCTTACTTTTTTATATTATCAAGCCATACATTTATTTATGTGTTCAAGTTAAAGGTATTTTGTACCTAATACATATCTCTAACTAGAGGGCGCGCGCGGCTTCGCCCGCTCATTAGGAGTGAATTCTAAAAAAAACCACGAAACACGTGTTCAATAAAATATTTTTAACAGTCTGAATTAAAATTTTTATAAAAATCGGTGGCAATTTAAAGATTTTTGCATATAAACTTACAACCCCTTATTTAAACCCTTAGGGGGTGAATTCTTAAAAACCATGAAACACGTGTTCAATAAAATATTTTTAGGAGTCTGAATTTCGAATTTTATAAAAATCGGTACAGATTTAATTTTTTTTCCATACAAACTTTCAACCCCTATTTCATTCCTTTAGGGTCGAAATTTTTCAAATTCCCCTCTTAGTGGATGTCCAGAATATGAAAATAAACATCTGCCCAAATTTCACGTTTCTACCATAAGCGGTTACGGCTCTGCGTGCGTCTTACCTCAGTCAGTCAGCACAAGTCCTTTTATATATATAGATTGGGTAATTATGATTAAGTATAAGCGTAAAACTTAATATTTCTAAATCAATATTTATATTATTCACAAATAATATTAGTATTCGAGTGGTCGCTTAACCTAATTATATTTTGACGAAAAAAATTGAATTTTATTGAATAACATTAAAAATAATAGAGCTAACATAATAATTACGAAACATTTAACATAACGATCAATTTGCGACATTTTTTTCTAACTCTCTTTAATCTATTTAAATAAATCAGCTTCACGTTGTATCCCGCACACAGCAGGGTAGGCAGAGGGAACCTAATGTTAAGACACTGCGTTCCCTACTTTCTGCCGAATTCTGGAGGCGTTGCGTATTGAGTGGCAGAACTCAATGCTTAGCGCTTAGCCTCGACACCAGAGTGAAGAAATGGAAATGTAAATTTAAGTAAATATTTCATCTCCTCGAGTGGAGATCGAATCCACAACCAGTCGATTTTAGTCACACTTCGTGCCGCTGCGTCACGACTGGTCTCAATCTATTTGCTTGGTCTTAATCTATTTCTTACTCTATAATTTTATTCAGCAAAATCATAGAACTAAAACTGCAACATCGCGGCGACATTATAACCGTACAACCTTTAACGTCATTAAAACAACATAATATTGAAAAAAAAATAATTATTAACTTTTAGTCTTTTATCATATTTAATATTATTAAAATTAAAAATATGTATATTAGGTAATTTCCTCTAAATTATTAAGAATTCTACTCTTATTTAATTTAATTTTAATTAAGTTATTAGTAACTTTTCAGGTACTATGTACCATCGTGGCACAATGTGACAGCTTCTGTTGATTTTCTCTCAGGATTATGAAGTATTTTTTATTTCTTGAGAACAGAACCCCGGCCCACTGGCTCCGATCGACTGCAGACAAAACTAGATGCAGCTACAGTCGCCACCCATTAGACCAGAAATTGGGAGAAAAGAGCACATACCCTCGACATCAGCAATATTAGGGATAGCCATAGTTGCAATAGCCAGTCCCAATTACACTCCTTCGTCCAATCCTGGCCACGACGCAAGTCAAAAAGCGAAGTTAGAATAAATTGTGGAAGCTTTTAGAATCACTAAAACTAATAATAATTGAAAGCCTACAACCAAGCCCATCTGAAACCCAGATGGACTTTTTAGTGGATGCAAAATAATACCACCTCCACTGAGACCAGCAAAGTGCCTACTGGAAAGTACAGCAAAATCCTTTATCGAAACATTATTTTGGTGACTGAAGAGGTGAACCTGAACACTATACGAAAATCATGCAGACTTTTCAGAAAGATTAGGACAAGCTACTGCAGGTTCAACTTGATGAAGCCTAATCGGCCATGTGCGACGATTAAAAAGGCACGAACTCCTGTGTGCCTTAGCTCATGTAACTTATTTCTTTGAAATATAAAATTTGGCCGGAAAGAACGATGTCTTATCAATAGGTTACCTCTACCTACTTTGCTATATGTGGGATATAGCGCGAAGTGATTATATATATTGTTAATAATGCGTACAATGTTTGTACTATGTAATGTATCTTAACGAAATATGCTGAACTGCACCTTGAAAATATTTTACAATTATAGATATTAAACACAAATTAGTGACGTTGTACCTAATTTCTACGAATGTAAGAACTAAACTATTTTATTCTCTATTCAGCGATTCCTTAACAACAATACAACAATTCAATTGCCTTTTTACTCTCATATGCGAGTAAATCTTAAATTTTATAAATAGAAAGTTTTTACTTTAAATTTTAGTTAAATGATTTTCAGTTGTATGTTGTAATGTATTTAAAACGTGGCAGTCTTTCTTTAAATAAAAATACAATTACTCTATAAAATTATCCTTTATTATACCTATACTAACTACTTAAAACTATTCTTCGATATCTATTTGTTTCCCTTTGCTGGGACGTTGCGGCTTGCGACGTGATGGTGACCCTGAAGGTTTAGGCTTAGGGGTAGGTGGGTTTTCTAGAGCATCTAACTCTGCATCTGTCAGCTGTCCCTTGTACCAGTCAGCACTATAAAAAAGGAAAAGTTTTAACCAAATATAATGGAATATTGCAAAATAAAAAGAAATTATGAATATAAGTTTTTTAGATCTTTCTATCTGTCTATAAATTAAAATCGTATTAAAGTCAAAATTTATAACTTATATAATTCTGACGATAAATTGTAAATAAATATAGACAGTAACCGAACGATGGTACAATTATCAATATTACTTTTAAAAAATCTAAATTATTATATTATTACTAGGATACAGCGTGAAGCTGATTTATTTATTTTATTTTAAATAATAAAATAAAATAAATAAATCAGCTTCACGCTGTATCCCACCCACAGTAAGGTAGGCAGAGAGAACTTAGTATTAAGACAATTTGCTCCCCACTTTCTGCCGAATAGCTCCATCATTTCCGCTTAACCTCGACACCAGAGCGAAGAAATGGAAATATAAATTTAAGTAAATATTTCATCTCCTAGAGTGGGGATCGAACCCACAACCAGTCGGTTTTACAGGCACACCTCGTGCCGCTTCGCCACGACTGGCCTAAGAAGAATTATTCATATACAGGAAAAATATGAAAAGTACTTAAGAACTCACCATTCAGGCACTTTCCTTGCCCATTCACATCGCTTGCTGACATCGTCGAAGGCCTGCCCAAGCTTGCAGCCAGAGCGACGAGGAGTGATACCGTTTATGCATACATAGAAGAACTGGCAGTCATCAGGGTCCGCGTACCGTGGGTGAGTCAGACCGAAAGTTTCATTTACAGCGGGACAGTCGAATTGGAACACCTCTGTTGAAATCAAATTAAAGATTAATCTTTTTTAATACTGTAGTATATTTAATATACAATATAGTTATCCCTTTTTTTAGCATAATAGAGAGAATATGGGAGCCTAGTATTAGGGAACACAACTGTTGTTGTGTTCTATTATACTGCGTTTCCCTACTTTCCGTCGCCTTTAGACACATTGAGTGTTGAGTGGTGGAACTTAACGCCACGACGCTTTGTTTCTTTACCAGAGCGAGGAAATAAAAATATGAAATATTTAATTTCCTAGAGTGGGTATCGAGCCCACACCATGTCGCCTTTATAGTCGCTCGCTTGAACCCGTGACCCACGACTGGCCTTAAGAGAGTGAGAAAAGTGTAAAAATGATAGAATCATTCTAGCAAAATAGTTTATCTGTAATAAGAAATAATATTGACTAGAGAATCGCGTGACCTAAATGAAGATAATTTATAAAAAAAAATATTATTTTTTTCCTAATTAATTTAATGTTAAGCTTTTAATTTTATAAATACATTATATAAGTTCAATATCACCTAACTAAATTACTTAACCGCCATGTTCACTTTACATGTATGTAATTACTGTAATTATCCCTCTTACATATAAACTAGAACAGTAGACGTCCTTAGTAACTTTAGCATCTTGACATTGTTTCAAATCGTTATACTAGATCATGTGATATTTAAAGCTGTCCTCATTGTAAACTATATTGTATATAAGAATATGTTAATCTAATCAACTAGTACTATGTACATGTTATTTATAGTATTATTTAATTTTCAAAGTCAGGCCGACACCTTGCAATAGGTTCCGGTTAAATTCATGTAGTCATAATAATATTGTAAATATATGTTAAAATGATATTAGATTGGAGAAATGTAAAATTATATTTATTTTCTAAATTCAGCTTCACGCTGTATCACACAGCAGGGTAGGCAGAGGGAATCTAGTGTTAAGACACTCCGTTTTCCACTTTCCACCGAATTCTGGAGGCATTGCGTGTTGAGTAGCAGAACTCAATTCCGCGCTTAACCTCGACACCAGAGCGAAGAAATCGAAATATCAATTTAAATAAATATTTCATCAGCCCGAGTAGGGATCGAACCCACAACCAGATTTTGCAATCGCACTTTGTGCCTCTGTGCCAAGACTGGTCCCATATATATTTTCTACATATTTAAAATAAGGTTAAAATAACCACGGTACTACATTTTGCGTCTAATTAATCTTTATTTCTATAAATAAATTGATTCTTGCTAAACATATTACCGTAGTATAGATAGAAGAAAAAGATTATGCAATATATCGCAGCGGAAAAAGAATATCGTATAGTTTTCGTTCTAAAATCTTTCAATCCACTCAACTAAACACCGGAAATGAGTCAAAATAAGCAAATAGTACATACCAGCAGCACCACATCCCTTCTTCTTAGCTTCATCAGGCCAGGTGCAGATACCGCTCTTGTCGTTGTACACGAGGCCATCAGGACAGGTGATCATGTTGAATTTACCATCTACACAGTAGTAGAATTTGCCGCACTCCTTCTCATCTTCGTGGGAGAAGTAACCGTTTTGGCGTGGACAGTGCTGGGCAGGGATAGGTGTCTCTGTAAATTGGAACATAATATAATAACTTAATTTGATTCAATATTTTAATTTTATTTATGTAGTTATTTCATATTAAATAATAATAATTCATATATTATAAATCTTTTATTTTTGCTGTTTTATAAATATTACATATTGGATTCCGCACAAAAATATACATCATAAGCTACAAATATATATTACAAGTTTTGATGAAACGTTCGTGTTATTTTTAAGAAAAATTAAGTAAAATATATCATATTATTATATTTAGCATTTTCCGAACGATAAATCTTTAGAAACAATACGTTTTTCCCCACATTAGTAAGTATACGACAACAAAAGCGTATATTCTACAAATTCCATCTCCGCCAAGGCCACAGTTCCCTTGAGATTGGAAAGTTGTTCGAACAAAGTTAACCTTTAGCACGATTATACTGATGCCACCAACCAGTCCCGAAATGGCAAACACGTGCCACCTCCGCTCACGTGTCCTGACCTTTATAACTTATGATTATTTAACAATGTTTACTTAGTTTAGTGCTATTCTATGAATTTTCTATAGGAAAATGTTGTATTTAAGTAATTGTTTTGTAAGTATTATAATAGTGAATAATTTTAGTAAAATAGTAATCAAGTACATTCCAATGTACTCGTAATATATCTATATCCCACTTTTTATTTTTTTGTGAGGCAGGGAAATGCTTCTAGATCTAGATCTAGATCTAGATCATCTGGGACTCATTGAAAAAAAACCTGAAACTACCCACTAAAACCCAGCAGAAACCTACGTCTTGATGGTAGCCCCGCCTATTGCGGGCCACCATCGCTTTCAGAGTCAAAGGTGGATAAAGGTAGTTGGATATAAGCGTACTGCCTTCTCCTACCCCCTGGCTTCCAAATAATTATACCCCGAATATAACACTAAATATAGTATATATATATTGTATATGATCGTCTTTTACAAAATAATTCAAATTCTATTAAATATTTCTTAATTTAATAATACATATCTTTAACAAAAAATAAAATTATGAATGTTTGCCTGTATTTGGTGATTTAAAATTAATCTTAATTGTAACAATCAATTCGTAAACTTACGTAGTTTGGGCCTTTGAGAGCAGTCGATATTGAATGGCAAATCACATTTCTCTTCTTGGGCACTGTAGTCGTTGAACACCATACCATCAGGGCACAGCTTTTCGATTATTTCACCCGCTCTGAAATACACAAAGAAAACCCGTGAAATTGGCAACTCTCACGCACTCACCATGGCAATTTTCACTATTTTTCATTTCTTATAAGGAAAATTGAATTTTAAAATAAACTTTCAATTTTTACACTAACATAGAGTTTACATTTAATTTAAATATTTACAATAAATTTAAACAGATTTTATTAATTTACTGAAGAATTAGAAACTACTCATTAATACTTAATAATTGCCTAATAATTAATAGAAAAATAATTAAATCAGCTTCACGCTGTATCCCGCACACAGCAGGGTAGGCAGGGGGAACTTAGTATTAAGACACTCCGTTTCCCACTTTCCATGAAGAAATGAAAATATAAATGTAAATAAATATTTAATTTCTTCGAGTGGGGATCGAACCCACAATCAGTCGATTTTACAGTCACATTTCGTGCTCCTGCGCCACGACTGGCCTCTTGGATTAATTAATAAAAATCAGCTTCACGCTGTATAAAGATACTATAAAATTACTAAAAACGATTATTGTTTACTATAAAATGATAATCTTTTCTAAAATTCGTTATAACTATATTATAACTTATTGAACTTCAAAACTCTTCAAAACAATTGACAAGTCACTTACTGTAATGCCCTGAGTTATTTATCATATAAAATTCCATAAGAAGCCTTATACAAAAATTTAATAAACAATCCATCAAAATGATTTATGATCAATAAGCAAGAGTTATTTTGCAAGATTTTACTTACTCATGCTGTTTAAATAACGCAAGACATTACAAATACGAAGTTTTTTAAGCCAATCGACAAGTGAATAACGTTTGGGTACATCGACCGACATTTTTGCATATCATTTTGCATTATAATAAAAAGAAAAAAATATATTAGTTATTTTAAATACACTTCAAGACTAATAAAAACGTTAGTATTTTTTTAATTGAATTTAGTTGTAAGATATAGGATCAAAGAGTACACAATAGAATATTTATTTATATCTTGACTTTGGATTCGCTGATTTTGACTTTGACAATTTTGTGAAAACTGATCATTAAACTGTGCCCACATTATTATTTATTATTTTAAAAATATATATATCCTTAAAAATATTTCAGATTTTTACAAATATATAAGACCATTACCTGCATTCATAATATTTGTCACACTGTTCAGCATCAGCAAAGAAGCCATCATCTGGACAGGAATTCGTTATTTCTGCATCTCGTTCTGCATCAGCGGCGACGCGGGCTGGTGGGTTAGCTGGTTTCCTCTTACCACCTTTAGGCACCGCTGACGATGCTAATACTGAAAGAGTAAATATAACATTTATGTTGTATTTCTCTCGTTTTTAGACAAATTAATAAGTTCAAATAATGTTTTGATTGGTTCCGTAATTTAGAAAAGAGCGGAATTTTAAGAAAAAATCCTGATATTTTCGGAAGTTCGATTTTAAAATATATTCTTATATTCATATCAAAACTAAGCAACAACAATAAAGAAGTTGTTTTAGTATCGTATTTTAAATATAGAGCATCGTAAATTAACCTAAAGACTAAAAGTTACAAAAAAAACCTCAATTCTTTAATAAACGTAAAAAATATTCAAATTACTTAATAAAAATAATATAATTGGCATCCATAACTAGTAGCACTATTAGAATTTAATTTTTCAATGCCAAAGTAACAGTAATTAAATACTACTTTCAAATTCCATATTAATCACCGTTCGGTCTAAATTATATTAAATATTTTAATTAAAATTACAATCACTTACAACGAGTTCGATATTGACATTGAATTTAAATGCAAGATTGAAGAAAAAATATTAACTAAATGCATAGGTAGGTTGTATTTCCTATAAAATACGCTTAAGCTCCAGTGGTTTACATTGAGAGCGAGCCAGACTTCCTATTTAACATAACGAAGGTCATTCAAGGCTATTTTCTCTCTTTTTAAATATAGATTAAATGACAAGTTGTCTTTAATTTATAATTGATAAAATCGCCACTGGGCTTTTGCCTTGGTGCCAGAGCGTAGAAATTAAATTATTAATAAATAATAATTCAATCCCTCGAGTGAGAATCGAACCCACAACCGTTGCGTTACAGTCACACCTTAGTATCTCTGCGTCGCTACAGCATCAATTATAATAGATCTTGTAAGGAATTTAATATTTTCTTTTAAGTCCTTCTTTAAACTAGTGAAACCTTCATTTTAGCTAATTACAAATAAAGCAACTATGAGTCCATACTAAAATATTTAAACTGAAAAAATGTTATAAATGTGAGTTAAAAATTATATTCATAATACTGTGAATATTTTTTTTTCGTAACGTCACATTAGCTCTTAGTTGTTATCATCATAAACAATAATTTTGCATCACTTTAGAAAAGAAAAAGTGTATAATTATATGAAATTCTTAATGCATACTTTCATGGATTACAGAGTAATGGAATATACCGCAAGAAAACAAAATTAATCTTTTCGTTATATATAATAACTTTATGTAATGAAAAAGGATTTTAAATAAAAAAATATTGAGGCAAGTCGTGGCACAGTGGCTCGAAGTGTGACTCTAAAACCGACTGGTTGTGGGTTCGATCCTTACTCGAGGAGATGAAATATTTACTTAAATTTATATTTCCATTTCTTCGCTCTGGTGTCGAGGTAAAGCGCGGCGTTGAGTCCTGCCACTCAACACGCAATGCCTCCAAAATTCAGCAGAAAGTGGCGAACGGAGTGTCTTAACACTAGATTTCCTCTGCCTGCCTGCTGTGTGCGGGATACAGCGTGTAGCTGATTTAAGGATTTTACTAAATGACAAAATATCAAAATCTTCTCGAGTTAACCAAACGGTTAAAAAAAAATAGAATTGTCAAAATCTCGACAATTTTTTTGATCGATCTAAAAAATAATATACACTTCGTAAAAAACTTTGACCCGATGACCTTAAGTTGTCAACGATAAGGCAACCCCCAACATCCGGTTTGATAAAATCTAACAGTTGACAAAACACAAACAAAATCGAATGTGGCAATAATACGTGCCGGTTTCTCCATTACCTAACATAACGAAAGTTGAGCCCGTGCCAAAATTCGACCACATAAATATAACTAAGGCTTAGTTCTGACAGATATATCTTATTAGTCATCTAAGCTATAAGCGTACTCAGATACTGATAAGATACTGATAAGAAATGAAACTCTGACCAATACTTTAAATGAAATGCTGAAAAAAAATGCATTGAATATTCTCATAAACACAGCCATATTTATATATGTAGTATCTATATATGGACACGAGTGTGTGACTGTGAACTCGACTCTCGTTGTGGATTCGATCCTCACTCGAGGAAGTGAAGTATTTATTTACATTTATATTTTCATTTCTTCGTTCTGGTGTCGAGGCAAAGCGCGGCACTGAGTTCCGCACACTTAACACGCAATGCCTCTAGAACTCGGCGGAAAGTGAGGAACGGAGTGTCTTAACACTAGGTTCCCTCTGCCTACCCTGCTGTGTGCGGGTTACAGCATGAAGCTGATTTGATTTGATTTTCGTATTATATTAATATAATAATAAGATTTTGCTTTAACAAAATTAAAACTTTTTATTGCTTTGCTGCTATTCGTGTGTCGCCACCCTAATATCAATATAGCCTTGATAAGATATTACCACACCTTTATATTACACCTACTTTCATTAGTAAGCAAATTAATGATCGAGACTGAAACGAAGGTAATATAATATTGAATATTACTTTTAAATTCAATTTTATAACAATTTTTTTATTAAAGATTGATCATTAAGTTGATTTACATAAAAATCTTACTAAATTTATTGCTACATTATTGCATAAAATATGCATATTAATATATTATTAAAATTAAGCTCCAACCAGTCTTATCAATAAATATGCCAAGGTCAGCTGATAATATATCGACCAAACATAAAAATCAAGAATCTGTATCAAAAATTGTATTTACCTGAACGTATGAAAGTAGAAGAATTAAGTAAAAAGAAAAGAAAATAACAGTACAAAGTAAGTAAGTAGCAAACAATTGAAATGCAAACCATAAGTTAAACAT
Source organism: Heliconius erato x Heliconius himera (assembly GCA_013421005.1). NCBI lineage: Eukaryota > Metazoa > Arthropoda > Insecta > Lepidoptera > Nymphalidae > Heliconius > Heliconius erato x Heliconius himera. Next base: position 148,869 of record JAATLQ010001368.1, read on the forward strand.
AACGGTGTTTACATACCGACACGAAACTTACCCACAAGGCACGCCAAGAGCACCACTCCTATAGACCTGAACGCCATCTCTTGACCCTCGGAACAACTTCAAAGGTCCAATTCCTCAATACCACACTCAATATGTCAAGTCGATGATGCTCTCACTGCGTTCTCTAGCGCACTGACAACAACACTTTTTGTCCTCCGTTCTTACCTGCTGGTCGTTCAGCGAAAGGTTAGGCTATCCATCCGTCTCCCTTCCACTTATATATATTTATATATCACTGCACTACTCACACACGAGCTCTGAGAACATTATTTTTGGATCCTGTTACATTACGTGTACTGCAAGACAATTATCATTAGAATTGTAATTGTATTTAGCTAATCGATACTATAATCGATTTATAATTGATTTTAGTTTTAATATTGCGAAATTTGTAAATGCTTTTCTTGTGAAAATATTGATTTATAAAGTGAAGCTATTAATGCATTATGAGATTACATAACTATAGGAATGTAGGTCGCATTACCGAAGTATTAATATAATTACACGAAATATTGGCTAACTTTATGTTAGTAATTCTTATTTTAATTTTTTTTAACTAAATTTGTCCAAACGTTTTTTGTAAATATTATTTTTACAAGTTTAAATTCAAAAGCTTTGATGTAATTTTTTGCCAATTTAATGCAATATTTAAAACTTTTTTTTTGTGAATAAGTAAAAAATTTCAAATAATTTTTTGCTTTGTACCGCTAAAAAGCAGAACAATTGTATAAGATTTAAACCTATTTAACTTTCTCATTTAAAAATGCCAAAGAACACCTTGTCTTAAAATAAGATTAAGAAATACCGAACACTTTTTTCACAGCATAGCATTTGTAAGAAAAAAATCGTATTTTCTTTCCGACGAGAATGATGCACTGTTGACGTAGTTTAGACATCAACGCGTTTATAATGGCTATTATTAAAAAACTACATGGTGGAAACCACGTTTTAACAATTTACACAATTCTTAAAATTATATCACTTAGAATCTTTGTTTTTTAAATTTAATTAATAAATTATAAGTTTTCAAGAATGGCTCATTTTATTAAAAATTAAAGATTTCATAAAAAAGCATTAATAAATAACAAACTATTAATTCAACGTAAATGGTTAAATTATGATATATCTGCATATAGTAGTGAGTGTTTATAAATAGGCACTACCTACAAGTACATTCTTTGATATTTCTTATTTCTTCACGCTATATCCCTCATGTAGCAGTGTAGGCAGAGGGAATCAAGTGTTAAGTCACTCCGTTCCCCATTTGCCGCCTAATTCCGGAGGCATTGCGAGTTGAGTGGCGGAATTCAACGCCGCACTCTGGCTCGTTACCAGAACGAGGAAATGGAAATATTATATATTTAATTTCCACCAGTGGGTATTGAACTCACAATATTCCGAGTTCATAGTCAGTCACACGTTTATGCCGCTGCGCCACCACTGGCCTCAGACCTTCTTGATTTTTCGATATATCTATTTTAAGAAAGAGGTGTAAACGATAACTTAGGTATGAAAAAAAATATAAAGTCATTTCAAATATAAAATACAATAGTATTTCTTATTATTTGTATGTTAATTTATTATTTACTATCATTGTATAGCGAATATATTCACATGAAATAAATATCGCAATTATCTCTTAAACACACAAAAAGTCATGTGAAATATGCAAATGTCGCTTTCTTATTGCACTCAAGCTAGAAAGTGAATCTCGCGCAACATTTATTTGTACTATGTATTCATATCATGCATGTTGATGTTTGAGATCGGATCTTTTTTTATCTTCACGCTGTATCCCGCACATAGCAGGTTAGGCAAAGGGAACTTGGGAACCTAGTGTTAGAGACTAGAGTGTAGTGCCTCGTTACCATAGCGAGGAAAATAAAGATAGTAAGTCTTTGTTTAAGCGCTCAAAATTGCATAAGATGTTAGTACATCTTATATAATAACTGTAATAATAAATATGGTGTTAAATTTACAACATTCTTACAATTTAAAAAAAAAATATTTAAAATACATTAAAATGTGTATATTTATTTATTTATATTAAAAACATGAGGCATACATCAATCAGTAAGCTAAAAAAGAAATTAAATCAGCTTCACGCTGAATCTCGCACATAGCAGGATAGGCAGAGGGTACTTATTGTTAAGACACTCCGTTCCCCACTTTCCGCCGAGATGCGGATTCAACGCTAAGCTTTTGCCTTGATGCCAGAGCGAAAATATAAAAATATTAATAAATAATAACTGATTTCCTCCAGTGGCGATCGAACCCACAACCACCGCATTGCAGTCACACCCTTGCAGACATCAACAACCAGTAAACAATATATCTAAGCCAAAAAAACAAAACAAACAATCGCACAAGACATTGTAAGTAAATTAAAGGATTAATTAAAATAGTATCGTAGGCGTCGGAGTAAGTCCAGAATGTTAAGTAATTAAGTAAACATGTCGTTGGGCCCACGCTCTCACAAGATCTATCTGCATATCTATTGTGGCCAGTCGTGGCGCAGCGACACGAAGTGTGACTGTAAAATCGACTGGTTATGGGTTCGATCCCCACTCGAGGAGATGAAATATTTACTTAAATATATATTTCCATTTCTTCGCTCTGGTATCGAGGCAAAGCGCGGCGTTAAGTTCTGCCACTTAACACGCAATGCCTCCAGAATTCGGCAGAAAGTGGGGAACGGAGTGTCTTAACACTATCTCTACTCTCTGCCTACTCTGCTGTGCGCGGAATACAGCGTGAAGCTGATATCTATTGTGGGCTTGACTTCGAAAGTTTTTTTATAAAGATAGAATTACCATTACAATTGAGGTAAACTTAAAAACAATGCTACTAAGATATAGAAAGTTTTTGTATTTTCTAATCTCACGTACTTCTAATCAATAGATGAACAAAAATAGCAAAAGAATACTCGTTTTTTTACTCCTGAGTTTTATTAATAAATAATTTCCACGACTGAACAAGCTATAGCATTTATCAATATGTCGACTAAAACAGAATGATTTTGTCATCACCACTTTAAATGAATTAAAACAATCAGCCACCATCCTGTTAGTGGCTATCTCGCCCTGTCAAGTATAAAGCAAAATATTAAATATATATCAATTTTTATAATAAAATCGTAATTGTTTTATTTGTTGTATTCTGTACATGAAAGATTTATAAGAAAAAAAGTTATTTTTGGTGCATTTTTTAAAGTAGTAGAACCAAAAACAATGATTTTTAAGATTATTGTCGCTTTGTCTGAGCGTTCAGGTTAATCTCAAAAACAGTATAACCGATTTAATTGCAGTATAAGTTGTTCATTATTATACTTTCGCAAGTTTCCCTTAACATTTAATAAAAAATTTTTAGCTTCACGCTATATCCAACACACAACAAGGTAGGCAACAGGGACGGCGCGGTTTTGAGTTCCGCCACTCACCACACAATGCCTCCAGAACTCGGCGGAAAGTGGGGGAGTGTCTTAACACAAGGTTCCCTCTGCCTACCCTGCTGTGTGCGGCACCTGGGATACAGCGTGAAGCTGCTTTAATTTAATTTGATTTATAGTGTAATATTTTCCATTATAAAAGTAATAAAAAGGTATAGTATATTCTTATTAAGTCTAAACTATCAAAATAAAAAATAACATCATGATAGACCCATCATGTAGAAATATGAGCATGCTTGAGGCTATAAGAGATTATTGTACCTTCTGCAATGGTGGTTCAATTATTTTAATACTTTCGATAAATTTAATAATTTATAGCACTCGACGTTCATTTTGCGAATATCAGATGAATAGCAGAATAGCAGCGAATAGTGACAACTGCATTAAAATCGTTTAAAATTATATTTAAGATTAATTCTATTTAAGACGCTTTTCGTATTACAATTTCGATAAAGCTTGACGAGAACACATATCTTGATCTGATGGTCTCATATATCTTCCGTGTACAGACAGCTATCAGTTACAAATTTATTATATATATAGATTTAGATGTATAGATACAGTAGTATAGAATATGCTATGGGCATTGACCCTCTTCTCGATTTTCTCGCTGTAGTGACGACAAAATTAAATAAATTTAAAAAAAAAACCATAATAGTTTTTAAATACCTATTTAATATACCACTATATTCTAAAACGCTATTAACATTTGTAGTACAGAACTCAACCGGACGAACAAACACAAAATAAACGAATGATTCTAGAAATATTTCATTTCAAAGGATTTGATTGACGTTACACGCTGTATGTAGGGAAGCATCACATCACCGGGATCAAGCCGGGGCCATTGTATAATGTAACGTACGGGACTCCAGAGATGCTATCTCCACCGTCTGTCCGTACAGTGATGCATAGGTGCATTTAGATTGCACGCATTCAAATACGCCGCTACAGCGTTGTTGGTACATACATGTCTTAAAAGTAATAAAATTTTACTTCACAGCAATTTATCTCGTTTTTTATTTTATACGATAGGATAGATTTCTTATTATTTTTCTTATGAGATTCTTGTACGCTTTTAGTCGATAGCTTTTTATTGTGAATAGCAATAAAATCGGTATTTTTGGATGTGAGATTAAAATAAATGCATTATTGCAAAATTGTTTTGTTTTTTTAGAAAGTATTTATCGTTTCGGATTTTTTAACGATTTATTATTTATTTTTAATAAAGAAATATAGTGAAATTTTAAATAAATTGAAATATTATCTTTTTAATTGGTTTTTACATATAAACATAATAAATTCATGTAAAAATCAATGGAAATATTCTTATACTATATAGAATTACTGTCTACGTTATAAAACTTTATCTATATTCATTATACATATATAATATATCACTGTATGATGAATCTAGTAATATCATTAACGTTTCGGGAATACATTATTATCAAATTATATATATTTCTTCTAATTACAGTCAACTTATAAGTTATTATTACATTTAAATACACTAGATTAGTACTATTTTATTTACACAATCCTTATAAAGATCAACTCTTTGAAAAAAGAAATATACAAATAAATGGATAATCCACAAAGGTAATATCAAATAAAGATTTTAACACTATAATAAATTAGGAGACAAAGTGAAACAAGCATACCCTTATAAGATATACCCTTTTAGGAGCTACGGCGCCTGCGACGTATCCCACGTACATATACTTAGTACTTGTTTTGAACGAGCCACACTATAAAAGCTAGGATGTTGCGGTATCCCTGACATTGCCCTTGTAGTCTCACTAGATACTGGAAGTATGAAAATCCTATTCTTAGTTGCGTTTGCGTCGGCACTATGCTGTGTACATGGTGTCAGTCAATTTTCGAGTAAAACAGACAAAAACAATAGGCAAAAGAGGCTTATTCGTAAGTAAAATTTAATATTTTAAAATTTTATATTTTATTTTAATTATTTTCAGTTCTTGTTGTGCTACCATAATATTTAAGAATTATCTTCTCATTAAATTAAAATTAAATCAGATTCACGCTGTATCCCGCACACAGCAGAATGGGCAGGTAGAACCTAGTGTTTTGACACTTCGGTGTCCGTTTTCCGCTGAATGGTGGAACTCGATGCCTGGCTTTTGCTTTGGTGCCACAACGAATAATTAAAAATATTCATAAATAATAATTCATTTTCTCGAATGGGGATCGAAATCACAACCGTCGTGTAACACGACACCCTGCTCCACAACGACCTTAATTAAATAAACAAATATGTTATATTTTTTAACTACTGTCTTCTTGTACATGTCATTTTTTCTTACTAGGCCTTACAATAATATATCAATCATATGTCCCACCGCAGGCCGCACGAAGCTTATAGCCCAAGTAATTTGATCATTCAGACAATTTTAATATTTATCGTACAGCCTCCCGTACGCTGACCGCAATGCGTCTTTCGTGCTTACAAAGATATATTGCACCGTAATGGACGTGGTACTGGCTGCTTTACATTTAGATAGTCTATTTTCAATACTTGTGTGGTTTTTTAAATCAATTTCCTTAATATTTTTTTATGATACTTGTGATGTTTCACTCTGGTAACGAGGTAAAGCGCGGCGTTGAGCTCCGTCACTCAACACGCAATGCCTCCAGAATTTGGCGGAAAGTGGGTAACGGAAATGTCTTACTGAAAATAGAGTATCTTAACACTAGGTTCCCAGGATCCATCTGCCTACCCTGCGTATGCTACTATACATGCGGGATACAGCGTGAAGCAAAAAATAATAACAGTATAAATATAATCAAGTATTTATTTTCATTTTAGTATATGACAATCAAGGGCAATTGATGAAAAGCTATACAAACATGCCATACAACATTGGACCAAAGGTGCAAGAAAATCTATTTCAATGGAGTTTTTTAAATACATTTTTAAGTCCCATTTTCGTAAGTACAATTGACATCATTTTTGAACACGAATACTGTTTATAAATTGAAATCTTCTTAAATGTGATTTGTAATGTTTATAATTTCAAATCACATAATCACACTTTTCGCCGAGTTCAGAAGGCATTGCATGTTCAGTGGCGGTACTCAACGCCGCGCTTTGCCACGACATCAGAACGAAGAAATTAAAATATAAATGTAAATAAATATTTCATTTCCAGGAGTTTGACCATTTGACTTTTATATTTCAAAACATTATTTTGTTCTAGCCAACAAACTTAGGAAAGACTTCAATCGCCTACATGATTCCAGTCTCTGATGCTGTGGTCCAAGAAATACACCGGGATCCCGTATATCAGAATAAGATTCTATATTTAACACACTTAGACCCTTTAGTACAGGCAAATCCACTTTGCAATGGGAAACGGACTCAAATACCGTCCCCTACTTTATGTAACAACTATATTAACTGCTGGGATGGATGGGGTTTTGAACAAGAGTGCCCTGCTGGACTCCTGTTTTCGAATGCTGGCTTCTGTGATTATCCTAACGCTGTCGACTGCGAGAGTAGAAAATTGATAAGTAAGTTTTTATTTAAATACTATCAATTTATCTTACTATACTTAATCTTTACGTATTTGCTTGAATAATGATGATGGATAATCGAGATATGGATGACGCTCATTTCCATATCCACTCGATGTCTCTTAAAATGTTGAAACAAAACCATTTTTAAATAATATTCTCGCTAGAATATATCTAACCTACTGCATTCGAACATGTTAAGATATCGTAAATATTTTTTATAAATAAAAGACTGTATCACATGTTTTGGCCAAAATTATTTAAGTATTTCATTTAGTTGCAACAATTAAATAAGGCCAAAACGTTTTTTTAATTTTTTTTTAAATAAAGTGCTAAAAGGTACTTTCTATTAAGTCAATGACGTAATGAATAAAAATCTTACATATAAATAAGAATAGTAATATTTCCTTATAAAACATAAAATGTGATAAAGGTGGCGAATAAAAATACTATAACTTGATAACATTATTAAATATAATTGATACAAATACCTACATCCAGAGCAACATTATATTGCATATAGAAGAAAAATGGGACATGGCAGGAACAGGTTATAGTCATTTAAATCTAAATACGGAATCATCCAATAACTTGATTAAGCCTAATCAACAAGCCTGTTGAACAGGAAAACTAGCTTTTTTAATATTAGGGTTCCATACCTCAAAATGTAAAATGGTACCCCTATAACATCACTTATTTTAGCCCTCTGTCCCTCTGAAAAGGCCATTTATCTCAAGATCATAATTGATATTAAATATCCAGAAGTCCTTGAGAACACAGAAAAAGTTAAGCTTTTTAGTTAATCAAAAGATACGTGCGCTTATTTAAGCGGTACTTCCCCTGGACCTCACCTATAAAACTACTAGATACTTGACTTGAACGCACAATTATAAAACTTGCCTAAGCAAATGAGAATGTATAATATAAATAAAGGAAAAATCTGAGAAACACAAATTTATTTTGTTATAGCAAAATCATTATAAACTTATATTTTTAGTTCCTTTCATATAAAATGAGTACATACGCCCGTTAACATAAGTTTGTCAACTTTTATAGATTATACTTCCGGTTGACCATTAATCTTAAAATTGATCACACATGACCTATTTTTTTCTCTAATTCAATTTTCTAGGTAAAAAGGAGCCCTTATAGGATCTGCCGTACCGTGCTCATGTAGTAGAATCTAAAAGGAATTCGATCAAACGGAATGAAATGAACACATTTATTGATACATCGTAAAATATGACCTTTAAAAAAAAGTAAAGGCATATACGTAAATTGCAATATAAGAGGATTTTCATTTTTTACGCTTATTTTTTGATAAAGCAAAGTATACCAGACATAGGTGTTTTTTGTTTTAGACTTAATTCTAGATAAAAATGTAATGATTTTTAAACTTTAGAAAGAGATCAAAGAAAATAGTTTGTTTTAATTTATATTTATTTAATGTTTAACTTATTTCTTTATCTTCATTTAAGTTAATTTTAACTCTCGCTTTATTTCCTCACATTATTCCTCACATCTTTGCATGTTCTTTTCTTTTTTTTTCAGCTTCACACTGTGTCCCGCACACAGCAGGGTAGACAGAGGGAACCTAGTGTTAAGACACTCAGTTTCCCACTTTCTGCCGAATTCTGGAGGCATTGCGTGTTGAGTGGCAGAACTCAACGCCGCGCTTAACCTCGACACCAGAGCAAAGAAATGGAAATATAAATTTAAGTAAATATTTCATCTCTTCGAGTGGGGATCGAACCCACAACCAGTCGGTTTTACAGTCACACCTCGTGCCGCTGAGCCACGACTGGCCTCTGTTCTTTTCTTTTATATCAACATATTTATTTTGTTTAAGTTTCCAACTAAATAGTATAAAATTATAGCGTATAAAAACTTTGACTCTCCATTTACAAAATAGGAAATGTGTACTTATATTAAGATGATATGACGCTGTTACACTGTAAATGGATTACCACGACCGTATATGTAATTTTATGGATATTATCTTTTCGTACTTTTGTTTTATAGCTTTTAGCTTGCTATGGAGACGAGGTATATACTTGAGTTAACGACCGCTTATAACCAAATACTTTATTTTTAATTATGAAAAAAAAGGTTTCTTGGTATAGAATCACTTGTAATATAATTATGTTGGGTGTTTAAGCGCGATATTGAGTTTTTCTACTCACATGCAATGGTCAGCGTTCACTGTTATACAAAATAAAAAAAATATAAATTCTTCTCTGTTATATAAATAAATCAGCTTCACGTACACAGCAGGGTAATCAGAGGGAACCGAGTGTTAAGACACTCCGTTCCCTACTTACCGACGAATTCTGGAGAGATTGCTTATTGAGTTGCGGAACTCAACGCCGTATATCTATGTTAGTGATTTATTATTCGTTCTTAACCATCCGCCCCCATGTATTTTTTATATTTTATGCTATAATTTGATTTATCTGAATTTAAAATAACGGTTTATCAAAACAATATACCACGATGGTGATATGTCAGTAATAATATGATAATATTTTTTTATGTTTGATAAAACAGATCCAAATCCTTTGTGCAATAAAGATTTTGAAGCTACAATGAACCCGGCAAATTGCAACGAATTCTTCGTATGCCTCAACAGTGTTCCTGTCAGATTCAAGTGCCCTGCGGACTTGGCTTTTAGCGAGGTAATTTTTTTCTATATTGTTTTTAAATCACGCTGTAGCCCGCACATGGCGGTTTGCGGGCTACAGCGTGATATATAGCGTGGAAAGGCTAATGTTAAGACATTCCGTTCCCATTAATTTCCGTTCGCCACTTTCTGCCAAATTCTGAAGGAATCACGTGTAATTGGCGGACCTCAACGCCGCGCTTTGCTCGTCAAGTCAGACTTTTGGCCTTTTTTCTATATGTTTTCTATTTTCAATATATATTATTTTTTTACTTTATTTTTAGTGTTGTTATTATAGGTTAGTAATTCTTAATTAATAGAGATATTGGATGACTTTTACTTAACAGAAGAATACGACAAGAATCATATTCAAAAAATATCTTTACACATGAGGCCAGTCGTGAAGCAGGTACACAAAGTGAGACTTTAAGCGCGACTGCTTGTGAGTTCGATGCCCATACGAAGAAATGAAATATTTATAGTTCCATTTCTCAGTTCTGATATCGAGGCAAAGCGTAGGGTTGAGTACCGCCAACCAATACGCAATCCCTCCAGAATTTAGAGGAAAGTTAAAGTTAAGAGGGGACCAGAGTGTTTTAATACTAGGGTTCCTCTATCTACCCTGCTGTGTGCGGGATACAGCGTGAAGCTAATTTAATTATATTTAGTTTTAATCTTCACACATCTCCTACAGTTAGCGTAGACAATGAGATTTATATAAATTATATATCTATTTAAGATAAATTGATTATATAATATGACATACATAGGATAACGTAAAAAATATAAATTCACATTAGAGTTCACAATGGTACAAGCGTGTGGCTGTTAACATGACGGTTGTGGGTTCGATCCCACTCGAGAGAGTGAATTATTATTCATCAATATATTCATTTCTTCACGTTTTCAAAACGCGGCGTTGGGTTCCACCAGTCAACGTACAATGCCTCAAAAATTCAGCAGAATGTGGGGAACGAAGTGTCTTGGGACCAGGTTCTTTGCCTACTCTGCTTTATGCGGAATACAATGCAAAATAACGTGAAGCTAACAAAAATCACATTCATATATCTATGTATATAGGTGCTTAGACATCTCAGTGCATAAAAAGTTATCTTCAGAATACATTACAAACAACATGACAGCCCATACTTTGTTGAGATGCTTCATTGTTCATCACACGACGAGGTCACTCGCCTTTCTAAATCAGTCACGGATTAGTTAACTTATATTCGATTTATTTTTATAGTTTTATAAATCAGATATACTTTACGCTTTACAGATATAAATTTATCTGGTGACCATATTACTTTGAGTGAGCCTTTGATAAATGGTTGCAAAAGTTGCAAATTAACTGAATTTTGTATAACCAACTAAGAAACAACAGTTCAACTTGCTGCAGTTTATAGTAGCTTGGCAAAAGTTGTTTTTAGTTTCTCGTCAAAAGTAATCTAAATTCATGTATACTAAAAAATAAACATCAGCTTCACGCTGTATCCCGCACACAGGGGGGTAGGCAAAGAGAACCTAACCTAGTGTTAAGACACTCCGTTCCCTAAATTCCGCAGGCATTGTGTTACATTTAAATAAATATTTCATATCCTCGAGTGGGGATCGAATCCACAACCAGTCGCGTTTACAGTCACACTTTGTGCCCCTGCGCCACGACTGATCTCTAAAATCTATCAAAAAAATCTAGTAAAATCTTAAGTGAATGTATTAGGTACTGTGATAAGAAATGTATAGCAAAATCAGAAAAAATGCAATCTTCTAATGGCCTTTTGATATTTATATAAATTATTATTTTTTTCATTATCTTCCTGGTTATCATATTTTTACATATTTTTTACTGTATTTCAGAGATTGGGCGTATGTGACTTCCCAATTAGGGTAGAATGCAACAACACCGTTGAGATGCCAGCTTCAACTCCTCCAGTAACACAGCTATCAACACCGGCCAGTCCTATAAACGCTCCTGTCACACCAGATGCTAATTTACAGCAATCAACTTCTAGTGGAGATAAAAAAAAGACATTTAATAAAATGGAGTATAATTCACAAAGTGAGTGCTTTTTTGTATTTTGTAATAAAAACTCGAGGAAAGTCGTGGCGCAGAGGCATAAAGTGTGATTGTAAATGCAACCGATTGTGGATTCGATCCCCACTCGAGGAAATGAAATATTTATTCAAATTTATATTTCCATTTCTTCATTCTGGTAGCGAGGCAGTTCCGCCACTCAACACGCAATGCCTCAATGCCTCCAGAATTTGACGGAGTGTGGGGAACGGAGTGTCTTAACACTAGGTTCCCTCTGCCTATTCTGCTATGTGCGAGATACGACGTGAAATTGATTAAAAAAAACACCATTTATAAAAATAAAAAAAAAATTAAGCGGTGCTTATAAACACCCTTTTTAGGACGCAATGTATGACTATTTGTGTGTGTGTTATGACTCCTTTGATTGCGCGATTCGAAACTTGCTCATCGACCCGCGCGTAAAACCATTCATCTGAAAGCCCTAAGTTTCTTACTGTCAGTCATTTACTTAAAAAAAATCCCACTGACATTTTCATATTTTATTATTTATGCCAAGCCAGTGCAATAAAAAAAATTGGTAAGCATTTTTTTTAAACTGCATCTTCTTACTATTATTAATGTGATCTGATCTAAATTGGATTTCATTGCAACAAACCTTCCCAAATTCTTTCTTCACGCGTCATTATCTTAATATTTTAGTGGAAAATCAAGGCTAACAATGTTATTTTCTTAAGTAAGGAAAATCTAACTTAATTATTATAAAAATATAATTTTCCACAGCGTGGTCATCTACACATGTTGCCATTTCACGTCAAGATGCCATCAGACAACTTAAATTTAAATCTAATGATATTACTTCCAAGAAGTGAAAAATATTCTACATTCTGCCAAGTGTGAGTGAGAAGTATTTATATTTTTAAATAAAATCAAATTATTATTTCATATTCGCCTTAGTATATCTTAATAAATTTTAATAAAGCAACTTTTTTTTATTTATTTATATTTAGTTATTCCTACATTTAATTGTTTATAAGTTGACATGAAATCTAATATTTTAATGCAATTTAATAAGTGGCAATATTTTATTTATTTAAATTACTAAGCCAATTAATGTATAATATTTTTTAAAAAGGCTAATTATATCTACAGGTGTTTAAAATAAAATCACTTTCTATAAAAATCGAGATTCGATTACGACTTTATTTACATTTATTTATAAAAAAATATTAACTTAAAAATATGCATATCCTTAAACTATTTTATGACTAAATTACTGTTTATTTCAACACAGCACCGACAAGCTAGTGGTACCATATCAAAGTAACCGAAGCGACAGCTATCATTTTTTGGCAACAATTAAAATTATCATCGACGTGAACTTTAATTTTTTGACAAAAAACTTTTATATGAAATTTAAAATATACTTAAGACTTTAATCTGTCTTGTAAATTGCCAATGACTAAATTCGAGCGCCTCTTCAGGCAGATGTAAGATCTACTAAATAAGTATGAATTTCGTTGAAATATTTTATGTAAAATATTAGAAAATATTATAAATTGATTTATTTATATCAATATCTGAAGAGGCTTTCATTTTTTAAGCAAATCGAAAGGATTTAATCTTAGTCTGTCCTTGGAGCCGCTCCTCGACATTCAGAATCCCAATTTCTTGAGCGCCTTCAAATCTACATCACCGTAGTAGTCCTCGCTGTAAAACAATTTGTATAATGTAACAAATATAACTTATTATATCATTATTTTTCATTTTCATCCTCAAATATGGAGTATATGATTAAAAATATATTGAAAATTTGTCAAAAAAGAATCTTAAAAACTGCTGTAACTAGCCTTTATAAATAAAAAATGAAGCTTATAGTATAATCTCTATAATCATAATAATTCTAGTAAAAAAAAGGTAAAATATTAAAACATACCTCGAAATACCAAAACAGTCTCTTTGTTTTGGTGCGACAGTAGATGGGCCGACTTTATTAGTGACTAGTACTAAACATAGATTAAGAGAACAAGAAATAACTGAAAGACAAAGATAGTATTATAATGTTATTAGAAAGTGTATGCAATAAAATAGGAAACAGAGTGGACGTGAAAGTAGTTACTGGGAGATATCGTGCAAACTGTGCAAATTCTAATAGAACGAAAATCATACAACAATTTAATTTTTATATTTTGTTTATTTTATCACTAAACATAAAACTTAAGTATACAGTTTCTATATCAAACAACAACACTCAGTCGCAGCGAGATAATTTAGTATATAAAATATTATATATTTACAAGATTGTTGTAATTGAAATGTTGTATATGTCGTGTCCTGTTTCATCGTTTCAAAACGTTATGTCAAGAATTATAAACATAAATGCATACCGATATTCATTTATAATGAATTTTTATTATATAGTACCTAATAAGACGGTACCAATTTAAATAGAATATAAAAATAAATATTCCTAATTTTCTAAACTGCTTTTTGAAACTGTTTAAGGCTACAACGAGAAAAGTATTTGGCAAATGGAAATGAATACAAATCAATTGGCTTCACTTTCTTAAAATACGAATTTGAACCTGGTATCGTGTCTCTCACACCAAAAGCAACGTTAGTATATATTTATATGAATTCTTATAGAATTTTCGTCAAAAATTTGCTTGTGGTGTGTGGAAACTAGATTAAGTTGTGAGTATTAAAAGGTAAGGGGTGGGAAGTGAGTATTTAGTTTTCTTTTTGGGGACGTGGTTTGATCTTGGGCTGGACGGATTGGGCCGAGCTGCTGTGGAGGCCGGCGAGCAGCTCGCTCTTGCGGATGGCCTTCAGGTCCAAATCACCGTAGTAGTCCTCGCTGAAAATGTACGCCAACCTTACTACCGATTCTACCAACTAAATACTAAGCATACGTATAACCTAACGCTTATACAATATTATATAAAAAAAATATTACAATTCCTAGAAACTTTTACTACTGAGAAGTTGTGACTTCGAAGTAGGTATTATTAATTGTGTAACCAGAACTCGTTCACAACATTAAAGATCGAGAATGAACTAAACTGCCTTGAAATGGCAACAAGAATACTAAAACCTAACCATTCGCTTTACTTAAGAAACTCTTTTTATTATATTAAAGAATTGGCTTGGAAAAATTCCAATATTCGACCTTCGTTTTTACTTATCTGTCCGAGTAATTAATATTTGAATGTAGAAATGTAAATGTTAAAATATATTTAAACATTTGATTTTGTATATATATAACTTATAATAATTTTATGTTTAGCTAAAAAGTTAAATATTCTTGGTTTGGATGCACTAACGGACTTCATTACACTGGACGGCTTTAACCAAAATATAATGAATACAACATGAGTTCGTCGGGCGTAGAATTTGCCTTAGTCATGTAAATTTTAAAGATGACCTAAATTTCTAATGACAAGCGTAAAAGGCTTCAAGTTGCTTAATTTTAACTTGGCATTTCGGGAGACGAACTTGGGAATCCTTACAAGAAATGCTTACTAAATGGTTTTTATAGGAAAATGAAAAAAAAAAATCGAAAAGTGCAATATTGTTAGTCACAAGCAAGACATTTGAGTTAGGGACAAAAGATGTTATTAAACAGCACCAGTAGTACACGACTAGTGAGTTTAGAAGAAGAGTTCAAGTTACTTAGTCAAGATTTTTTTACTTGAACTAGAAGGAAAGATTACTATAGTTAGCTTTTAGGTATTGCTTACCATCCAGGAACATCTTCGGGGTCTTCGCAGTTGCCAGTGCCGTCAGCATCACCAATTTTGAAAACGGTACCAATTGGGCATCCGTATTCACGAGCTACTCCCTCGAGACAGATGTAGTATTTGCGGCAATCTTCAGGATGGGCGTGACGGCTGAAGGATCCAGCGTTGGAAACCTCGCCAGGGGCGGGGCAAGAGAAACCGTTGGCTACTTCTGAGGATTAGAGAAAATTTATTAATGATATAAAAATATGGTAAAGTAATGTATGAAAACCATTTATTAAACAATTTATCAATTTACCCTCATTTTTGCACTCGGGAACCTGGTCAGCCCACATGCACACGCGAGCTTCTCTGTCGTAAGCAAGTCCGGGGCTGCATTGGTAACGGGAAGCTTCTCCACTCCAGCAGTTCCAGAAAACGTCGCATTTGGCGCTGTCAGGGAAGATACCGTACAATCTTGCGCAGTGAGGAGTGGAGATTGGGGGTTCTATAGGAACAAAAAAATTGATATGTCATATATATTTATAACGAAAAATCTAAGTAGCTTTTACTATATAAGTATCGGTATTAAGAAGAGTATTCACAACACAAGTTCAAGGCTAGCAAATTTTAGTTTATACCATTTAGTGGAATATAACATGAATGTCGACTTGCCATATCGTCAGATAGGCACAGCGACAGAGTGACCTTCGTCTACATCCTGGTAGTACGTGATATACGTATAATTATCATATTAATCCTTTAACCTTGACCGTTAGGTATCCAATATATATTTAACATTTCTGTGGTCTGTGCTTAGCCTAGCTTCTAAGTATGAAGTTTATTTGCATAATTAAACACCTATATCGCAAGAAAAGCATCAAATCGTGGCATTTCCGCATATTTTCTGAGTTCGGTAATCTTATTATATAATTATTATTCAACGCTGCTATTATAAAATAGATTAGAATTTGGTTTTTTTTATTTATAATTTATATTCTAAATAGTACTCACCAAGCTGGGTCCTTTCGCCGCACTCAACGTTATGGAGGTAATCGCAGTTTTCGGTCAAGTATTTGGAGTCTGAAGCATCGAAGGCGAGTCCGTTACCACAAGTCTTAAGTTCAGCGACTCCGTTGTCACACTTCCAATATTTGTCACAAGAGATGTGGTGAGGGTAGAAGCCGAAGTCATCTGGACATTTGAAGCTTTCTTGGGCGACCGCTAAACAAAAGAAATATAACATAAGCGATATATAAACACAAAACACTAAATACAATAATAATAAAAGGTTATTAATAACTATTGTGGCCTGATAAGTGCTTGGTTGAGAGCGATGGTTGCGAATTGAAATCTTATTTCTGATGTGGTTGAACAAATAACCTCTCAAAATGGCGTATACATATATATTTTACATAAATTTACAGCTATTTTGCTTAGCTATTAATACAGGCGGTAAATTTTGCAATATACCGGTCTCCGACAGGGCTGATCTTTCTCCATGGAATGCAACGCGACAAACCGTGTTGAGCAACGCATGACTGGTCACTAGCCTACTCTTTGTTACTCATACTTATTGAAATTGGACACGTGGCGCTATATCAAATGTTATTAGCAGTTTTTCATTAAAAAAAACTAAACTTTTTATATTTATCCATATTCAAATTTAATTATCGTTGTGAATAAAAATATTTAATTAGGAAAATTTTATGTTGAAATCGATTTCCAAGAAAAGTCAAAGAGTTTCTTTGACCTAGTTAGGATTGCGCAGAAATAACTACGTTTGTATGTAATGTTATATCATGTGTGTCACAGATTCGATACTTGTTGACATTTGCAGCTATGCGTAAGTACATCCTGGTCGTATCGTAACTCTCTCGTAATTTTACAAGATCGATACAAGATTTTTAAACTTTAAGTTATCAATCAATCAGCTTCACGCTGTATCCCGCACACACCGGGATAGGCAGAGGGAACCGAGTGTTAAGACACTCCGTTCCCCACTTTCTGCCGAATTCTGGAGGCATTGCGTGTTGAGTGGCAGAATTAAACGCCTCACTTAGCCCCAACACCAGAGCGAAGAAATGGAAATATAAATTTAAGTAAATATTTTATCTCCTCGAGTGAGGATCGAACCCACAACCAGTCGATTTTACAGACACACATCGTGCCGCTGCGCCACGACTGGCGAGTTTAAGTTTAATTCAAGGTATATTGTAGAAATTGTTATGTCTTTCTTCTCCTTTAATATAAAATGAGGCTTGTTTTAATTATTAAATTCCACCGAGGTAAACGAGTCATACTTAGAATGTTGATGGGATTAACTACTAACTATATCTGTAGATAATAATACATTACACTGGTTTTAATGATAAATAAATAGCAAGTTTCTAAATTTATCAAAGTACCCTACACCATTGTAATATAAAATATAGAATATATGTGATTTTTGTTGTTTGTTCGTATTGTAGTGAAAGCGTATCACAACCTATATATTCAAGGCAAAATCTCGATATGTGTAAATCAGCATTAAGTATGCCCATTAGAGGTTTGCGCAAGAGGTGCAGATTGCCGATACCCAGCGCGGGCCCTGTGGGTCATACGTTCGTACTATGACATAATTACAGATCCATACAAAACGTTCTATAATATGGCAACTTGTATTATTTGCATGTTTCCGTGACACAAATTCTTGTATCGAAGCCTGATTTATATATTATTTCTCAGTAAATAGAGAAGGTTACTTATTAAGAGTAGTTAGTAATAAACAGTATAAAACATTTCATGAATAAAATAAAATAAATAAAAATAAATTAGCTTCACGCTGTATCCCGCACACAGCAGGGTAGGCAGAGGGAACCTAGTGTTAAGACACTCCGTTCCCCACTTTCTGCCGAATTCTGGAGCCATTGCGTATTGAGTGGCAGAACTCAACGCCGCGCTTAACCTCGACACCAGAGCGAAGAAATGGAAATATAAATTTAAGTAAATATTTCATCTCCTCGAGTGGGGATTGAACCCACAACCAGGTTTTGCAGTCACACCTCGTGCCGCTGCGCCACGACAGGCCTCAAATATTATAATATTATGAAAATGAGAAAGAATCTCCATCTAACATTGTCTAACGTAAATAAATAATAATAATATTACATAAAACCTTATTATTACGCAACTATTACACAATTCAAATGACCTTTATATGTTAAGTAATACAAGTGAAAGCCCGAAATTGAACCGCCAAACCAGCTCTATGTGGGTGGAACTTTCGATTTCTTTAACACAGACGCGCCCGCGCATCTCGACACGATCACGATTAACCTTTAACCGTGGTTAAAATATCTTCATCTTTTTTTTTATAAAATGTCATCTTTATATAAGATTAAAGATCAGATCAAGATTATTTTAAATTCAAATGTATAATGTCAATTTTATGGAACGAAATTATAATTTGAAAAAGGCTCAAGATGAGCTCTTTTATTTATTTCCATATCTGTTTAAATTAATTAAAATTGGTAATAAATAAATATTATTATTTAGTATAGTCTAAGTAAGGAATTTCTTTCATATATCGTGTCCAAAGATATAATTTATCTATTAGAGAAACCATGGAGCTTGTAAACGCCTTATGCAACATCTAAAATCTCATTAAATAACAAGCGAGCACTGTGCTTATACAGTGAAAGCAGTTGTGAGCGTTTTGTGAACAACAACTATATAGCTATATATAAAAATGTAATTCTAGAGTTGAATAATTTTAAATGTCAAAAACTGACATGTTTAAATTAATGCATAAGATATGCTTTCTTCTATTAATTAATGAGATATTTACCTAATATTTGTCACCACAAAGATTATCACAGAACATTATTTAAATAAATTAACACTTTATATTCAAATTTATTTAAAAAATTCTCTAAGAATCAAGAGTAGTTTTAAATTAGTAATCACTATTCATAGCAGTCTTTTTAACGCGTCTACGAAAGCTGTCTCGTAACACTTACATCATCTTAAATTTAATTTTTCGCACGACTACATTACAAGAACCACGCCCAAGATTTCTTATTCTTATTAAACATATTATAAAATAAATAGTATAATTTGAAATTATCTTAATCATGTATATTATTGAGAAAATGATATATTTAATATATCTATTTTTTTTAGCTCTGGTGTTGAGGAAAAGCGTGGGAAGAAGAAACACGCAATGTCCCAGAATTAGGCGGAAAATGGAAAACAGAGTGTCTTAACACTAGGTTCGCTCTGCCTACCCCGCTGTGTGCGGGACACAGCGTGACGCTAAAATAAAAAAAATATATATTATTGAATCAAGATTGTATAATTTTACACGTAAACCACGTAAGGTGGATCTGAAGAATAAAAACAATACAATAAGGGCAGCGCGAGGCTATTTATAACTATCGAAGGACAGACAATCTCCTAGTCATACACAGTGATGCTTTGCGATTGAATATACAATTTATAAGGCGTGATATACAAACAGAATTTACTTGTTATCTGCTGATATTTTACATTCATAAATTATATTCATACTTAATTAAAATATATTTTAATTAAGTTCATATATGTATGTATCTACGTACTTCTTTTTATCATTATATTTCGATTTGAAATTCAATACAATATGCATGCATCTATCTATCGGCAAATACCGGATGCTCAAGCCTTATCAATTACCACGGCGACTAAACACTAGCACCGATTTTACAGTTAACCTAAATACTGTTATGTATTGACAAAGGAATAATATGGAAGTGGACTTATGTACGGTTTTACAAGTAAAAATTTCTCATACACAACCTTCATATAAGAATAGGCTACACGTTACGTATTGTTTTCGGCCATGAATGCTGATAAAAAGAATTTTATTTGTAAAATTAATAAACTTCCGTTCCATTGTCCTCACGAAGAGGTGTGTTAATTGTCAATCATTTCTTACAATATTATTTTTTATTAATAAAAAAAAAATCTTAGTTGTTAAATTTTAAGCGAAAGCGTTTTAAATAAATATATCGTTCAAATAACAACGTCGTGCGCCTGCGCAGTCAACCAGCAGATCATTTTCACCGAGTTTTCTTTCTTCTTGAGAAATCCACGCACGCACCCCGAGACTAACTGAATACCTTCACGCAATAATAACTTTATGAATATTTGATTGCAATAACTATTAAAATTTCACGATCCATTTTGTTTTTTAACGGTAATAGCGACTGAGTTGTCTTATTTAGTGTTTATAAAACAAGTAAAAATAAACACATTTTTGTACCGCCATAATTTGTAATGATATACGAAAATTCTGAGTAGGTAGTCCAATTCGACACGATCTAATTATTCACCATACGCAATTTTTACTAGAATTATAACTTAATAAAAACTGTTACGCAAAATGCACGTAGCAAGTTCGTGAGAACCGAGTACGTGTCAGAAATCACAAGTATTGAAAAATCTCTATAATAAACACTAAAGGAAAGGAACAACGTCCTGTCAAGACGAATAATATTCAAATTATATTACCGTTTCGTAATAACAATTGTCGTA
Source organism: Heliconius erato x Heliconius himera (assembly GCA_013421005.1). NCBI lineage: Eukaryota > Metazoa > Arthropoda > Insecta > Lepidoptera > Nymphalidae > Heliconius > Heliconius erato x Heliconius himera. Next base: position 169,859 of record JAATLQ010001368.1, read on the forward strand.
TGAAGCAACTTATAAAGTTTGTATGACACATACACAAAGTGCATCGCGTCATGTATATTGCAAAATAAATTATAATCAAATCCATTTAAATTTTTTTGCGAAATAAACGAAAACGAAAGTATAAAGTCGATATTTTTAAAGGTCGAATAAAAAATATTTTTAAATGTTGAATAATGTTTTTTTTTTTCAAAATACCTTCAATATTATTTTGTATAAAAAGTATTCAATATCATATATAATTTTTTGAGATTTTTTTCATGTGTTGAGATAAAATATTGATGCATATTATTAAAATATATTTTATTGTCTCGGAAGAAAAAGAGAGTTGAAGCTGCCCAACTAATTTCAAATTTAAGCTTTCAATTTTTTTTATTAAAATCATTTCTGTGAAGATAAAATATTTACTTAATAAGCTTAAAAAATATTAACTTAATTTCGAGACCAAAGTTCATATTTATATTGATCATACATAATAGAATAGATCAAAGTGTGCTCACTCCTACTGCGTTATGCAATGTGGGTAGGTTAGAAAGCTATTGGGCACGTTTGTATTAATTGCCACATTCATTAGACAATTTTTAATTTTTCATCTATTTCTATATCGGCAGTAATTTTTACTTCAAGATTAAAATCGAAAAAGAATCGAAGAAGAAATTATTTAAAAAAATATATATAATAGCTTTTTCTTTTGCTGTAAATGGTAGTATAGATTAATGTTAATTAATTAAGCAGATAAATAAAGTAAAACGTGATTTCATTACATACAACACAAGAGATCTAGAAATTCGAAAATTCAAAAAGCCGTTGGGAGATAAGTTTTTAGATCTACCCTCTAGTAATAATTGGAATTTTACCCCCAATTTGTAAATAAAATAACACATTATTACGTTAAATAATATTTTCTAAAAAAAAAGATTTATAAAATTAAAAAAGCCAACAAGTTGCAATTACGTTTCAGCACTTTCTGCTGCACAATGCAACGTAAAGTAATTAACATAGGACAAACACAGGTATCGATTGCATTCAACTTAGCACACACCAGCACCAGTGGCCGCACCCTAAATATTTCAAATTCTACGTACCCACGCCGAGGGCGGCTGCTAGCACTAATAAACACCGTGAATTCATGGTTAAACTATAGTCCTTGCACGGGAGTAGTGGACACTATAACGTTCTAGCACACACTGCGGGCGGGTGAATGGGCGGTGGAGGCTTTTATATCGGGAAGCCGAACGCCGCGTACGCCAGAGAAAAGCGACGTCACCAGCTACCGCCGGCGCCCGCGGTGCCGCGCGGCCCGCTTCCCGTAGCATCGGACCATCTACCCTGAATATTATAATTAAAAATGTTATAGTTTTATTATTTTATAATTTTACAGAATTCTCCCAATAATCAACAATCTCAGCTCGATAGCAATAACATACTTTTCGATTCTCAAATTATTCATCCAAGCTGTAGATTTTAAAAACATATATATCATATACAATGTATATATTAATATTTCATAAATATTATTATTAATAAAATGCATCGAAGTATTTACTGATTGAATGCATTAGTTGATCAGTGAAGGCGAAAGTTTTTTCTTACGCGAGATAAATCATGTATGTATGTGGTAAGTACAATCATTGACCCTCAGATAATGAACCTTGATTAAATTATGGCAACTTGTTCTTAAAGGAAGAAGCACAGAAGGTGGTTTATACCAATAAATCTAAATAAGAATGTAATCTAGTTTTTTATTGAATAATATGTGTTTATTAAAACATACAAGTATATATTAAATACATATATTATTATAAAGAGGGTAATACCATAATTAATTTTACATTTCTCATACAAAAGACTTCAACGAGCTTCATTTGAATCACGCAGAATAACAGTACTTTTTACTGATTTGTTTTATATGTATAGCACGCCATGAATATAAAACATTGTAATTATTTATATATTAAACAAATTTATGAAGAAATTTTTAAAAAATGTAGGTAAATAAATAAATAAATCAGCTTCACGCTGTATCCCGCACACAGCAGGGTAAGCAGAGGGAACCTAGTGTTAAGACACTCCGTTCCCCACTTTCTGCCGGATTCTGGAGGCATTGCGCGTTGAGTGGCAGAACTCAACGCCGCGCTTTGCCTCGACACCAGAGCGAAGAGATGGAAAAATAAATTTAAGTAAATATTTCATCTCCTCGAGTGGGGATCGAACCCACAACCAGTCGGTTTTACAGTTTGTTAAAATGTAGGTATATACAAAATATAATATTTATGGTAATTTCCAATTAGCTATATATTTTATTATAGACAGTGTTACTCAAATACGAAATATATTCAGATTGCTTGACACTTAGCTCGCCCAAATCGCAAAGTTCACGACCTCAATTAAAGACGCTGCGACTATTAAAAAGTGTAAATACATGTATGGAAATACCGCAGATACTAAGAGTGTATCGTACAATGACATTCTACTATCACTTTTGCTGACTACGTGATAGATTTAATCATAGTTTATATTCTTTTATATTGTATGTAAGCATAAAAAAGAAAAAAATGTATTTCCATATATTAGAGTAATTTTTAATCGCATAAACGTAGTTTTGCTATTATGATAGGCGAGGGTATTTCGTTTTATATTTTTAACTGATTTATTTGAAATATTTGTTTTCAATTTATCAGTTAAAAAGTCTTACCTAAAATGAATACGTATGTATTTCGGTAAATAAACTTTAATAGAGGATTACCATTGCTACTTTTTATTATTAAAATTATACACTTACAAAAATTTCAATATATGCTAACAATCTGTTAAAAATCCATAAAACTTGTCATGTAATTTGAAATCTGTGTCATAAAAATACTGTAGTTATGCAAATGTATGCTTAAATTCAGCCTAACAATTATATAACCATATTTACCTTTAGAACTAGACGTTTTTATTCATATACTATTATAATAATAATAAATTCTCACGAATTACACAATCGGAACAAAAGCCTTACAAAATACGGAAGGAGATGCTAGCTGGATAGCGGTTGTTTTGTCAATATAGTCAGTTACAAGGCTAGAAATAATAAACTATGAAATTTAAGTACCTGTGAATCTATAAAAATAAATTTCATTTAATTCTTAATCGTTGAAGAATAATTCATAACTATGTTTGGAGAAATCTGCAGCCGCTTTTGTTACTAATTAACAGGAAAAATTATTATATTGTAATATTATGTATACAGTGGGCAAGAGAAGTTCTCATACCGCAAGTGAATATGTGATTAGAAAATATTTCAGTCATTGTCTTCATTAAAAAGTGAGTTTGTATAGTGGCTTGTTCAAAATAGATATGCAATATATATAGATATATACTTGTGCTACTATTTTTTTAATAAAAAAGAGCACATAAAAAATATACTGATAAAAAAAATATTATCTAATTTTTTTTTCTTGCTTATCTAATTCTATTTAATTAAATTATTGGAAACTATTAATTTAGCTATAGAACTAGAGATTGTTATATAAGCGTTATAGCTATAACGTGCAGCTTTAGAGAAATCTGTCACTTGGTGAATGACTTAATGTAATTAGGGTAATCACGACATTGGACAATTGATACGAAGAATGCGATAATTTCATAATAACACCGTAAGTGATTATTAGAAATTCTGTTGTTATAACAAAATATAAAATTGCTTACTATGTCTTTTTTTTAAGCTTCACTCCGTATCCCGCATATATTAGGGTAAGCAGAGGGAACCTAGTGTTACGACAGTCCCTTCCCCACTATAAGCTGATTTTTCGAGGCATTACGTATTGAGCGGCGGAATTAATAATATATATATATAATTTTGCCTTGGTGCCAGAGGAAGAAATTAAAATATTGAATGAAAATGTTATTCCCCCGAGTGGGGATCGAACCCACAGCCGTCGCGTTAAAGTCACATGCTTGTGCCCCTGCGTCACGACGGCCACAATGTTATTTTTCATAGACTTATTTATTTAAGGTGCTATAGATTTGTATGGAAGTACACTAGAATTATTATTTTTATACATACAACAGAAATAATTATTTTAAGTGGGTAATTTGACATGAATGATCAGTACTGTACGCTCTAAGTAAACCGGGAAATGAAACGTCGGAATACAAATTAAAATCAATATTTAAAGTTGTTCAATTAAATTCATACAGTGGGTATGTGAAAAGAAGATAAATAGTTCCTACCATTTTTTTTTATTAGAATCGATAAATTAAAATATATTTTTATTTACATAGTAGCTGTTTAACTTTCTACGGTTCAAAACGATACTTAATAATTTTAGTTAATAATATGTCAAATCCAATAGTTACTTTTGATTTCATAATATACGCAGAAAATATTTCACTTTCTTATTTCTCAATGAATTTAAGATAACCTCGATATACTTGTTATTAAATTATTATACAAAAAGAACGAAAAAAACTATATAAAAAAAGCATCACATTCGTAAATGTAAACAGAATAATGTCGTATTTCATGTGTTCTCCGTCCAACGTGACATTGGCGAAGTGATGTTATGCACAACTGTCACGCTCGGAATGACATAAAAAAGAAACTGAATTAAATTGAAGAGGATGATAGGATACCTTTTTAATTTAGTTTTATTTCTCTGGTCTAGTAGAAAAAGTGCGGCGTTCAGTCTTTTTATCTCGGGGATACAGCTACTGTCGTCGTCGCTGCAGAACCCAGATACATATAGCGATCAGCAATATAAATATCAGAGATGTTATCTCATTAAGCATGCAGTTTCTTAACACTAGGTTCCTACTTCCGCTTTGCGGAAAAATCTTTTTTGTTATTTCTATATAGGATATTTTTCAAAAATGAATACTGAATTAAAACTACGTTTAGTTAAGGTTAAAGAATATTGAAACTTCTTAAATAAAAAATAAATCTTCAATGTGGATTGAATTGAAAAAAACGAGACTTATTCCCTTTCATCAATTTAAAACTAAAGAATAAGAAATATTTAAAAAAAAACAACTTTAAAATCTTCTTAATATTTAAATAAAATGATGTAAAAGCAACGTTAATTGCACTACATTTTATTTGTGATGTCAATATAAGGAGAATAGTGGTTCATACAAAGTACTTGAATAATATTACTGAGGTATTTGGGACAGGGTCCGAATGAATCGGATTCGTCAAACGTCCGCGCCCGGCCTGAAGGCCTGCAGGTTTCACGGCGGTGGCAAAGATTATTTACACAGATACACCTCCTTCAGCATATTTCTGTATTTATTATTATTAATATTTGTAAGTAGAAAAACCTTATAAGCACCAATTCCTAATTTTTATTCATTTGAAAAGTATTGTTACGTGCGAAGTCTCTGTAGTCTGCCCCACGTGTCTGATTGTCGTGAACAGCATCAGGGTTACATCTAAAGCGGACAAACTGCCTCTGCCACTGAGTTTGGAAAATGGCGGTTTTTAATAACTTAATTAGTCCATTGTGAAAGTAAATAACCTCGTTACCTTTTGTATTGGAAGAAATGAGTACTGATATCCCCAACAGTGCTCAACCTTATTTTCGTTTTGATCCAAATTCTTTTTTTCTTCCATGTGTTGTTTAAATAGATCATAATGTCTCTTGCTATCCCACAACACCTTTTTACCTCGGAGACACCGCCGCTTAGGGTTATCTTACTGGCATAGGATATTATGATGAAAGGTTCTGCAGTTTTTCCAATCTTTTGCAAAGCCTTTCTTATACAAGTATACAAACACCGATTTGGTCCAGTCTTTTCGCCATTTTCCAGCTTTTCATATGACATTACAAATTTCGCTGATAACCTTCAAGCCTCGCTTATCTAAGTTTAAAATTCTTAAAAACCGGCAACGGACTTGTTACTCCTCTGTCTTGGGCGACGATAATCAATTAACATTAGGTAACCTGTACGATCGTTTACTTTATCTTTTCCATAAAGTTACTTTAGTATTTCAGCTATAATAGATCTTTACCTGATGTTTTCTTGTCAAGTTGTCTGAAGTCTTAAAACATTTGATGACATGGTCAATTTCTGATGGTGAGATTTTAGGTTTTAGGGATTTTTTTATACTTATATTTGATTCTTTTATGAAAACTAAGATAGGTGTGAAGTAGCTTAGGTAACTGGTCGAATATGACGATCGAATACGAATATCTCGATTGATCTTCGAAAACACTGTATCAAAGATACTGAAGGAAGCTCACGTAAAAAGCATGAAAACCCCCCAGACGGCGTGTAAGACGAGGTTGATGACAGTGGATGAGGCGAAAGAGATATACAAAAAGAGTAATATAAGTGTCATTTTTATAAGGATAATCTAAGAAGAAAAAGTCGACACAATGCATAAAAATACATACAAAAGAAAAATAATATATACCTAAGCTGTATAGATTTTTTTTTCTTAAAAAGATTTTTTTTTATTAAACTGACCTGATCAATTTCACTTTTTTTTATGTAGAAAAGTGAAAATCATACATCAATAACATCCCAATAACATCATGTCCCTAGAACAATAAAATAGCAAGAGCAACTGATTGATAACAATCAGTTGCTATTAATGATTATTAGATTTTTTCTTTATAAGGGCCTATAAAGAAGTGTTCTTTTTTTGTTAAATAAATCATCAGATTGATATAAGTAATTTACCAAAACCGTGTCGGAATTTTTTAAGCCTACATTTAAACTGTTGAGTTATCTTGATTAATTTCTTTAGGTATGGGCTTAAAATATTTTATATGCTGCATGCTGTTCCCGTAAAAGGAGCGCTGACACTTCTACCCTGTATAAAATAAATATATTTCAATTAATAAATATTTGCATAAATAAAAAAAAATCCAAAAAACAAAAAAAAAATATAAAACTTATGTTAAATGTTCAATTTTATATATACGGCATACCTACTATAAATATTCTTTGTAAGCTATTATCTGTCACCAGGGCGTTAGCTAACTGCGGCGGCGCTGGTATTCGCACTATGCGGAAGGCTGCAGCTCGCAATGTTTACCATTAAATATTATTTATCAACCGCCGACCTCAAGTTATGACTTGACCTGCAGGTACTATAGAGAAATTTATTACTTTTCTATTGAAAAGCATAGTGTTCTTGATAAAATATACTATTTTTTTTTTATTGTTTATTCGTCCTTAGACTACAGGTCGGTACATTTTGTCATCTTATACATTCATCTTTTAATATATATATATTTTTAATGTAAATTACCTAGAACTAGACTTATGTTATTATATACATATATTTCTATATTTATTAAATAAATTTAGTATTATATATCTACAATGATCATTATGTGAATTTGTGAAATCGAAAATGAATGTAAAAATAGTTGAGTAATACGATAATTACATTAAACATCTGATATTTAGGCCCGTATTTATAATTCGCTCTCAATTCTGAGATCGATCCTGAGATGTCGATTTTATTCATAGATATATAATTTATGAATGAAAATGGCCTCTCAAGATCAATCACAAAATTGAGAGCGATTTATAACTACGGGCCTTAATGTACTAAATTTTTAACAAAAGTTTATTGAAAAAATCATTTAATTTATTTTTATGTTTTTATAAACTTGTCACAACTTTTATCTTTGCTATATTAGAAAACAGTATGCACTATTTATAAAATCTATTTGTTTCTATTATCCAAATAACATACGTAAAAAAAAAAAATGTAATGTAATGTGTGTATAAAAAATATTTATTGATAGATTCTACGAATGCAGGGACAATTAATTCATAACTATATATTCCATACTATATGAGTGGCGGAACTCAACACGCTATGCCAACAGAATTTAGCAGATAGTGGGAAATAGACGTGTCTTAATGGAAACGAAATATATTAACATTAGGTTCCCAGCTTCCCTCTGCCAACCCTACCTGTGCGGTGGATAAATCAAATGTTATGTTTTTTTATAATAAAATCTAGTCTAGCAGAAATTCATTTACGCTCACATATATCCTTAATTAGTGGTTTGCATTGTTAAAAATATATTTTGAAACAATTTCAAGGTGCAAAGGCGCATCCTTTTAGACTGACTGATGAATGTGAAATAGAATTTTATACAGCACCGGCGTGGAACGACCTTGCCAAATATATCGATAAAAATGTTTTCAGTATCAGTTATTTACAACTTTAATGCAATAAAAAGTTAAGAAGTTGTCATATAATTTTAATAATACACTAGTGGATGGCTTGACCTCGCAGCAAGTGACAGGTCAAGATAACATAGTGTCAAGACACTCGGTTCTCCGTTTTAAACCAAAATTTCAGTTACTTCGTATTGAGTTGTAACTTAACACCACACTTTGAGTTACGGGAGCGGAATATAAAAACAACAAACATTAAATATAATGATTCCTCTGAATGGACATCTATTCTTACTATATACTATATACTCATTACAATACAGTTAAACCCTATACTGTTATACCACGACAGCCTAAATTTTCAATTACCTTTAATTGTTAATTAAAATTACCTATCATAATAAACTACTTTTGCTAAGGTGTCATCTTAATATCTCTTATCATTTCACTGAGCTATTATACTCTTTATAACTTATTAACAAAGATTGATAAATAGGCTAGCATATTGTTGGCAAAGGAGAACTTATCCCAACAGAGAGAATTTTTTAGCACATATCCAGATCTTTCATTTCTTAACAGTGTTGAACATATTTCACTAAATCGACATTTTATTATTCCTTATAGCTTTGCTGGACTAATATATCAGTCGTGGCTCAGAGGCACAAAGGGTGACTGTAAAATCGAATGTGGATTCGATCCTCTGTCGAGGAAATAAATATTTATTTACATTGATATTTTAATTTCTTCGCTTTAGTGCCGAGGCAAAGCGCGGCGTTAAGTTCCGCCAGTTAAAATGCAATCTAGTAATACCTCCAGAACTCGACGGAAAGTGGGCAACGGAGTGTCTTATCACTAGGTTTCCTCTGCCTACCCTGCTGGGTGCATAATAAAATGATGAGGCTAATCAGATGTTACAGATCTCCAATTTTTATATGAAAATTGCTCATCACGTCCAACAACGTTTGTTAAAGCGTCGTTTTACTATTTCTTACAGTTTACCTCAACTGTTAAGGTTATTCATCAGATGTTCTAGAATTTCAACTTCAATGTGTCAGGAGAAACGCTTAACAACTTTTAGAAAGGCGACATTTTGTGATTTTTTATAGTTTACCTGGAGCTCTATGATTATTCATCAGAGGCCCGTCATGGCGCTGGAGTAAAAGCGTGTGACTGTAAACGTGACGACCTGTACTGTATTCATCGAAAATGTTTTATTCACATCCATCCAGTAGTAAAGAAGATGTGCGTGTACAAACAGACAGACAAACATTTTAAAAATATAGATTCATATTCTATTAGTGTTTTTACTTCCCCCTTGTTCCCATTGTGTTTTTATAAATCAATATACAGAAAAAAAAATTGTTTTATTATTGTATAAATAGATAGTTTTTTTTTTACAATAAAACAAATAATCATTGATGTGTATAAAATTATTTACGCTATAAATATTAATTATATAACATCAAAACAGTAGTAAAATAACTAATTTATTTATTTTATTTTTTAAATTTATATAAAAAAAATACTCTATATAGATTTCTTTTTATTTTAAAATTGGTGAATTATTCTTTTGTAAAAAATATATTTGAATAATCTCAAGGGTCAAATCATAACTTATGCTTAGATTTTTAAAGTTGTCAATAATATATTATCATTAAATACACGGTGTGAGGCCAGTCGTAGCACAGTGTCACGAAGTGTGACTATAATACTGACTGGTTATGGGTTCAATCCCAACCCAATTGAGGAGATGAAATATTTACTTAAATTAATATTTCCATTTCTTCGCTCTGGTGTCGAGGCTAAGCGCGGCGTTGAGTTTTGCTACTCCAAAATTCGGCAAAAAGTGGGGAACGGAGTGTCTTAACAGTAGGTTCCCTCTGCCTACCTGCTGTGTGCTGGATACAGCGCGAAGCTGAAAAAAAAAAAAAGATGTGTAAACAAAGAAAATAAAGTTTCTCAAATTTTATTTCTATTAGATTTTTGTAGCGAAGGGTTTCCCATATATGATTCGAGCAGCTAGCTGTACTGTTCTTATGATATCATTTGAAAACCAAATCACAGTACCGTGATAAAGATTATAAAAAAAGATTGCAAGAAGTCTGATATTAAAAAAAAAATTACGTATATATTTGAATAAATTATATTTTTATTTTTTACTCTAAATTATATAAACAGTTATAATTATACTGAAATGTAAAAAAAAATCGTTCGAAGTTTTAGAATAAGAAAAAAACACCTAAATGCAAAACCAAAGCAGATTTTGCGTTTAGGTGTTAATAAACAATTATATTAAGAAAATAATTTAGGTCATTTCTTATAAGTCTTAAAGATATAAGTTCTACAGACATTGTTATATGGTATTATTTACAGTGCTTTCAGCGTACTACTCCCATAGTTATTCTTATAAAATATATCAACTCCATCAATCGTGACCCGTAAAATAACCTTTTTATGGCTTGTTTTGTTTACCTTCTATCTCATGGCTCCCTGAATAGGGTATAGTGATAATTGTAGGCAGGGCACCCCAGGCCTCAATACGTTTATTAGCAGTCTATAGTTGTCTTTCAGATATTATATAATATATTTAAAAGATTTAAATTATTTCATTTATTATGATTATATATTATTTAATAGGATTATTTGATACATTATTATTATAAATTCAAATATTAAGGTCATAAGAGTGTTTTTAATTTAGAAACAGGTATTTTGCATGAGGAAATACTAAAATCTTTTTACTGTATAAATGTTAATGATTTTAATTTATTCTAAAACGTGCACAATATGGCAGAGTTCTTAGAAATATTAATTAGGCCAGTCGTGGCGCAGGGGCACAAGTATGTGACTGTCAGTGTGATAGGTGGGTTCGATGGGGGTATTCGATGGTGTCGAAGTTAAATTTCGTCACTGAGCACGCAATATCTTCAAAATTCAGAAAACAGCGTGCTCAACCATCTGGCCATAGTGAACACAGAAGCAGCTAAATATACGCCCGGATACTAAGCGTTGACGAATGAAAACAGATCTTGAAAAAGGTACCATCATGAACTTACTGGGATGCCTTAGCAAAGCACAACGTAGTTAGTTGTATACAAAGTTCGAGGACAAGATTTAGATTTTTTATGAGCAAGGAAAAAAGATGACAGAAGGCCAAGTACGTCGCCATTGAGAGAAACACCAAAACAACCGGAAATAAGCTAAAAAACAAAGCAAGAAGTTAAAACTACCACCAAAACTACTGAAACTATTAGAAAAACTTATAAGGAAGGGTAGAATTACTAGAGCAGACAGAGGACACCTGTCTTCAGCAAACTATGCCATGCAACACATGCAAAACGCAATCTTAGAGTACACAGCAAACCTGCGAAAAAATATGAGAACCTTGGGCATTGAACTCGGAAACGAAAGTCTACTAAGAGTTTTACTCCAAGAAGAGAAAGTCGCCATATATGACAATAACAATTGGGAATACTTAAGAAGAATTCCACCTAAATCCCCCCATATGGATCCTCGCTATCCCCGTTCACAGCGGGAAAGTTGGCTTTGTACACAAGGATGACAAGTTAACAGAAGAAAATTCCCCACCCAGTTACATAACATCTCCAATGTAACTCAATCCTTGTCGTAGCTCGATGTAAGGAGGTAGCACTAGAACAAAGGATACTTAACTCAGCGCTCGCCATTCAATATAATGGGTGAATGGCGTTCCTGGCTGCGGTAAGTCTTCCTGGGTGGTCAACAATTTCGTCCCCGAAAGTGATCTAATAGCAACTATAACTACTGAGGCAGCCGAGGACCTCAGGAGTAAGATCACGTTTAGTTGCACCAGGGACGCAAAAATCAAAAGCCCGAGAAAGTCACGATACTACACTCTGTATCTGGTCTATACACAAGTAAAAAATTAGACTTAATTAGAAAAGGATACGAAAGGGGGGGTAGCGCGGGAGGAACGCCCTACACGACAGCATATCATACGCTGTCGTCGCCTTAACAAGGCATAAAAGGATGTTTTACTACACTGACGCCGAAGAGACGCTACCGGTAGTTACATTCGCCGGGCAAATGAAGGTTCTGTGACTGATATAGTGGAGGCAATAAAAATATTACATAACCAATTAACTGCACCATAGTCAACATGATCAACGACCATAAAACTCGAATATTAAAAAAGGAACGCAGACCATTCGAAATATAAATGTTCTCTTCATATTTTAAAATGAAACCAAAAACATTAATAATTAAAAATAAAAAAGACACAGACGATAAAAGTCTGTGGCATCAAACAATTCTTAAAAAAAGTCGGGAAAAAATAGAGAATGGACTGTCTTAACACTAGGTTCCTCTTGTTCACTAGGTTCCTCTTGTTCACTAGGTTCCTTCTGTCTACCCTCCTGTGTATGGGATACAATGTGAACCTAAAACATTAGTTAATTTGTGTTGAACGTATTACTGGAGACTGGGCTATGAATATTAGGTTTTAGTTTCAATTGATATGAAACGGTACTTTTGTTTAGTATGCATGGGGACATGACGCTCGCGCACAAAACGTTATTTAGCATCACGTCGCCTATGAAAAGTAGATAAAATAAAATTAGACAACAAGTTGAATATTTTAGAAATTGTTAAGCAAACGTTTTAAATGTTGTATGAAATATTAATAGAAACCAGTCGTGGCGCAGATGTACAAGCGTGTGACGCGACAAGTTGCGGGTTCGACTCCTACCCGAGGAAATGATATATTATAATACTATATTATAATATTATAATATTATAATATATAATATGTATGTATTCATGTATGTATGTATTTATGTATGTATGTATGTATGTATGTGTATGTAGGTATATATTTTTTTTAATATATCATATTTGTTAAAATCTTTTCGAAAATTGCACAATTTTGTCATCCCGCTATATGTTTATTTCACCCACTTCCACAGGTTGACTGGAAGAAATCTCTTTTAGAGATAAGTCCACCTTTGTTAACCTCATTTCTGTAACTTTATTTTATTTATTTTTTTATAGTGCAATAAAGAATATATATATATTAATGTCTTCTTCGCTCCGGTGTCGAAGTAAAAGCATGGCGTTGAGATTCACCATTTAAGAGGCAATGCCGGAAGTGAGGAGCAGAATATTTTAACACTAGTCTCCCTTTGCCTACCCTGCTACATGCGGGGTACAGCGTGAAGTAGACAAATCATATCTGTTTTAAAGAGTATTGTTTATAATCATCTATGATTTATTTATTTATTAACAATTAAAATGCTATAATGAATTAAACATTTATAAAAAGGATATCAAGCCAAATTAGACAGCGCATATCATTTTTAACACTTCATAAACCATAAAAAATATGTTGCAACAACTATTGCATAAGAAAGTCGTAATTATTTAAGAGTAATTAGTTAATTAACCAACTGATATTTTCTGAAGATACCGAAAGGTCAAACGACGACACATGTGCAATGGTCACTCTGGTCATAAAAACAATCATTTGTTAATACAAGCTACAATATTGTCTATATATTATGTTATATATGCCTAAAAATTGTATGTTATTGTTCAAAAATGTAAAAAAAATTATAACTTTTTTTTTATCTTCACGCTGTATCCCGCGCATAGTAGGGTAGGCCTAGAACCCTCCGTTCTCATAAAAACACCTCCGTTCCCCACTTTTCGTCGAGTTCTAGAGGCATTGAGTGGCGGAAATCAACGCCGCATTTTGTACTGTTATTAGAGCGAGGGAAAAAAAAATCCAGGAGTGAGAAGTGAAATGTCTCTATGAATGAGTAAAATTGGAGAATAATGTCGTAACACTAGCTTCTCTCTGTCTATTTGCTATATGTGTGAAGAGTGTAAAGTTAATAAAGTCACTATAAACTTATCTTTGTCCTATTTATATTGTACATATACATGCAAATGGACACCAAAGCTTGCCAAGTATTTTATTCTTAATTTTTTTAGCTTTACGCTGTATCCCGCACATCGCAGGGTAGGCAGAGGGAACCTGGGATCCCTTTTTCCATCGAATTTTGGAGCTTTGGAAATGAAAATATGAAATATATTATTAACTCGAGTGAGATTCTAGCCCACTGCCTGTGGCGTTTACAGTCGAACGCTTGTTCTCCTGCACCAGGTTACCGGTACCTCTAAGGTACCTCTAAGTTACTATCGCTTTTTATATGATTAAATTAAGATTTTAAATTAAAAACCATACAACCTCTATTTATTGGAAAGAGGTGTTTAATGTGTTTTATTTTATCCAAATGAATATAATTGAACTTGATTCTACTCGCGGTCGAAATTGTATTTAGTTATATATAAAGTAACTCGAAGGTAGTCCAGTGCGTCAAGTAAATTCTTATATATTATTGCGTCACCTCCATTTATAGTCAGTTAAGATATTGAGATCATTTTAAGATGAAGATTTTTACAAGCTTTCTGTCTACAATAATCTATGAAATAAAAATATCACCTTTACCCTCGTAGATTAAAGAACAAAGTATTAATTTTAACCGCATGTAGCAGGATAGGCAGTGCGGTGCCCCGTGATAAGACACTCCACTACCCTCTTTCCACCGAATTCTGCGGAGGCATTGCGTCTTGAGTGGCGAAACTCAACGCCGCGCTTTTCCTCGACTATTTCATTTCCTAGAGTTGGAATCGAACCCACACCTGTTGCATTTTCAGTTATACTTTTGTGCTTCTACACCATAATACTGGCCTCAAGATAATAAGATTGATATCAGTCACGGCACCGGGGTACAAGATGTGACTGTAAGCGACTGGTTGAGGGTTCGATCCTCTGTCGATCTGTCGAGGGGGAACGGAGTGTCTTAACACTAGGTTCCCTCTGCCTACCCGGCTGTGTGAGGTATACAGCGTGAAGCTAATTTGATTTGATTTAATTCAATTTTTTAAAAATAAGATATTTGTAATATTAAAATAGAATAAAACAAATACACACCAAGCCAAGTCGTTTTATGGTAATAAATTTATTTATTGACGTCACAAAATACTTACAATTGTTTTAAAATTTGATTAAAATTTTTACTAATCATATTTTTATAATATGGAGGAATTAAATTTCCATTTAACATTTTTTTATAATAAAACGTTTAATCTTTCCATAGACATGAAGGTCTTATATTGGTCATTAATTAATTTTGACATTGAAATAATTTGAAAATATTTTCATATAGATATGAGTAAAAAAATATTAACTTTTTATATAATTACCTACTTGCTTTATTTATATAGATATATATACACATTCACATTATGTTTTTTTTATTACATTTGATCTTATATGTTCTATTTTAGACTTTTAATTAAATATCATTTGTGTAATTTAAATTGTAATTTATCATTCATAATAAATAAACATCTGCTTTCTCAATACATATAAGATGATTCTTTAAAAAAAACATAAATTTTACATTCGATGTATTTACGTAAATATAAAACAGTTTTTTTTTTTATTTGTATTAAAAAAATACTATTTTATAAATTAAAAAAATAAAAAATTATAAGCGTTGTTTAATAAATTAAATTCTTTATTTTAAACAATATCTAAACCAGTTCAATTTTGTTAACGAACGTTTGTCGAACAAACGATTTGAGTAATATGTTAAATTTTTTATACTACCATGAATTCATTAAGACCTTAACACTGAGGTCATGTTCATATTATAAAACTAAGCAACAATTTACAAAAGGAAACATACATATCCTAAGCTTTATTGTGATAAGTGAGCATTTGAACTAAAATGTTTAAATTTTTTATAATAATATTGTGCGTGCAACAGTTGAGTGTATCCACGCCGTCAGTGCAACCGAATAGACTTATTTCATATGTGTTACCAGATAGAAGGTCTTATAAAAAAGCTTTGGGATACATCGAGGATACGTATTTGAACTTTACGGAATTAACAAATAAATATGGATACCCAAATGAACAACACACTGTAATAACAGAAGATGAATACCTGTTAACAGTGTTCAGGGTGCTTTCAAAATGTAAGCGAGTGCAACAGTATCCTGTGATATTAATGCATGGTTTAATTGATACTTCTGATACATGGATACTAACTGGTCCGAAGAGCGGTTTAGCTTATATTTTATCGAACAATTGCTACGACGTATGGGCTCCAAATCTCAGAGGGAACACATATTCTCGTAAGCATAAACATTTAAACCCAAACCGAGATCCAGATTACTGGGAGTTTAGCTTTGATGAGAATGGATATTACGATTTACCTGCCATTATCGACTATATTATTAATAGAACACGTCAAACTAAAGTTTATTATGTTGGACACTCGCAAGGGACGACTGGCTTCTTCATCATGGGATCCTTAAGACCTGAATATAATAAGAAAATTCAATTATCTGTTAATTTAGCTCCAGTAGCATTCATGAAGAATATAAGAAACCCTATTACAAGAATTACAGCAGCTGCAACCAGAATTATCAAAATGTTTCTCGATAATGCTGGTTTTGCTGAAATTTTTGGAAAACATGACTTTGTTCATGTAATAACAGAATTCTTATGTCAGCTGGATCCAAAGGATGTATGCGGTGCGGGCTTAACTTTGACAACAGGCTATGCACCAAATACTATATCGCCTAGAAATTTAGCAGTTGCTTTTGGGCATGTTTTAGCAGGTTTATCGGTAAAAACTTTATCTCATTTTGGTCAGTTAGTTATGACCGGAAAGTTTCAACGTTACGATGAAGATAGAGAAGGAAATATCAAAAGATATGGCAAGCCTAGGCCACCTAAATATAATGTGTCTCTTGTTACATCCCCAGTCGTCCTAATTTGTGCTAAAAATGATTGGATTTCCACTTTACAAGATGCAAAAATTTTGAGTTCAAAACTCCCTAATTTAGTCGAAGAATACATAGTGCCAGATCCTCGATGGAGTCACAATAACTACGTGTGGGGAAACAATGTCACGGATAATGTATATAACAAAATTTTGGATTACTTTAAATTATTTAACATATCATAGTGAGTAAGACAATTAATTAAAGTTAAATAGAATAAGTGTAAAGTAATTTATAACCAGAATATATATATAAATAAGTAGCTGTATAATTGGAAAAAATAAATTTTGATAAAATAATCATACTTTCATGCAATAAAATTATGCAGGACAAATGATAATAAATATTCTTTAATAAACATACAAAACTATATAAATGAAAAATTATGTTAATAACATAATTTTTCAATTATTTTTTTTTTATTAATTGGTACATAATAAATATAAAGTACACTTAAAGAATATAATTATATTAAATTGTATTGTTTATTCTAATAAATATATTTTGTATTGTGTATTTTAATTACGGCCCTACCTTTTGAAGATAATTTTTTTTAGCTTCACGCTTCACGCTATACGCTTCACACAGCAGGGTAGGCAGAGGGAACCTAGTGTTAAGACACTCCGTTCCCCACTTTCTGCCGAATTCTGGAGGAATTGCGTGTTGAGTGGCAGAACTCAACGCCGCGCTTTACCTCGACACCAAAGCGAAGAATGGAAATATAAATTTAAGTAAATATTTCATCTCCTCGAGTGGGGATCGAACCCACAACCAGTCGGTTTTACAGTCACACTTTGTGCCGCTGCGCCACGACTGGCCTCAAGATAGTATGACATTTAAAATTCTAACACATTTTATGGAATAATTCGAATAAACTTTAAGAAAAACAAGTATAAAATCATAAGCTGAACTTAAAATAATATACATAAAGCATACAGGGTGGAAGTGTCAGAGCTTCTTTTACGGAAACAGCATGTAGGGTAAAATATTTGAAACCCGATATGGATAAAGAAATTAATCAAGATAACTCAACAGTTTAGGTTTAACGTAGGGTTTATTTCACAATGTTTATCCATACCTGTATTTCGTGTGACGCAGTTACGCAAAAACGCCAATAACGTAAATGCATACTACTACAAAAATGCTACTAAAGGTTAAATAACTTTGAACTTTGCCACCAATACACTACAACTCGATTTCGGAGTGAGGCGTATGCGGCGGTTTCCCTTTGATAGGTTTATGTGTGCGTGCTTACTTCTTGACAAATGGCGTATTGTTTTAAAACAACAATTTTGTTTTGTTTGAAAAAAACACTTCTTCAATTTTAGAAAAAAAAAACAATTGTATTAGAATTTCATTGAGTAGTTAAAACTGTGGTTTCAATTAAAAGGCATGCTGACACTTCCATCCTGTATATTGCATTTGCAATAACAATAACAAAAGGTAAACATAACATCCTGTTACTTGTTTTGATGACTTAAAAATAAAAATAATAAAACTGATAAAAACAGTTAAGCAAAAACAGGCAGGATGTGCATATGTATGTACATGCAAATATTTAAGATTATTTAAATATATTTACTTCATAAATTATTTAATATCATAATAGCTACTTAAAATAATTAGAAAAACAGGAATATTAATTAACCCATTAAAATGTTTATTTCAACATTTGTTTATTATATATAAGATGAAACGGATATATTAAATCTACCTTACAAACACAAATATTATAGTTAACATTCTGAATTATAAACTAATAGACCTTGAATGTAAAGTATTACATTATTAAAAAATAATTATACAATACAACATAAAAAATAAATAAATGGTAATTAATTTCTAAAAATATACAAAAGTTAAAAATATATTTTTTTAAATTTTTTCTTCATACAAACAACTATAATAGTTACCGTAAGACATTTTATTTAATTAATTTATTTAAACGTTCTAGTAATAATAAACATAAAATTTAAATAACTTTATTGCTTCCAATTTCACGTGAGTTATTAGATATATTACGGTGGATTCTGAATGCACCGATACAGGCTGACTTCCTGGCAGAGATATAAAGTCAAAATCTCCCGATACTGTTCAGGATGCTTGGCATCGAGCACAGTCGGCAACATTGCGGCGGGCAGGCGAGTTCTCGGCGTTTCTAGGGCAGGACGTGTCATCGACAGGGAGACATGGTGGTGGAATGACAAGGTGCAGGAGGTGATTCGTAAAAAGATGGCTGCTTTTAAGCAGTAGCAGCAATTCAATTCTACTGAAAACAGACTGGAGAGCAGAGTAGTCAAACGTAACAGTAAAAGGGCTGTAGCCAGAACCTGCAATGAGAGTTTAACATCACTATACGATAAATTCGAAATTGTGGAAGGACAGAAGCTCATATACAAACTGGCACGTGCCAGCGACGCAAGGTATCGCAAAATTTCTTTGCGTCAGAGATTCTTCTGTGAAGGAGAGTTGGACCACACCAGTAGCGGCTCACCTTCATTAAACCTTATTACAGGGGAAGGGCCTAATGATGTATGGCGATGACATAGCACATTCACGAGAATCGCCTGATGCTGGAGCATCACTCAGGAGCTTCTCTTCTACTCATACTCACTGGTGTCCGCGACGTAGCGGAACAACTCCAAGAGCGTCGCCTGAATTGGTATGACCGCGTTATGCGGCGTCGGTCCTATATCAGATGCCTAGGAACTATATCGAATGCACCTATATATAATGCCAGGATAAGAGAGAGTGCGATGTCAAAATTTTAAACTACAATTAAATTTAGCTTCCCGCTGTGTCCCTAGCGGAGTAGTCAGAGAGAACGAGGCGCCAAACGCTACGATCTCTACAGAACTCTTTCGCCTCGTCTATTATCATCACCTTTCCATACAGCCTCCGGCCTCCGGGGGATCGTCATGCTTTTTACGCAGCCTTGCTCCAGTATCTTTGATACTATGTTTTCGAATGTCAACCAAGATCTCCCCCTACTTCAACATTTTAGTTTTTTTAATTATATACAAATATATTTTTATGTTATTTGCATAAAATTTATTTAAGTACATAAGTATATAATAAAACTTTCTTTCAATGTATTAAAGTATAACTTTTTTCCTGTCATTAGTGTCGCTACTACAAACATAAGATAACGCGAAGGAGAAAATTCTTAGAAAAAAATATATCATGTTACGTCAAAGAAGTGTAAGGAGCGTATAAAAGAAAAAAAATTGATTAATTTTTAATTCATCGTACACAGAAGAATTTCATTGATATAATATTAATATAATGAATATTATTTGCCTTCAATCTGCCTTTGTTACGAACTTACCGGTTGTAAGTCATTATAACACGGAAATAAATAAAGGATTTCCAGGTGTGATTACCAGTGATTCATTAAATATATCATGTTCTATTCACAAAATTTTATAATTTAGCTTTTAATAGGTACAATTTTATTAAATTATATTTTCTTCTGGAATGTGTTTAGTCATAGTCATTTCAATATTTATATTGTAATGAAACTTATTAGTATTTCTAGTAATATGACTAATACAATGTTTTGTTCTGGGTAATTTACAATAGCTTATATTGGATAAATTACAGTTTTTGTGTACTAAATATTACAAACTAAATATATAAAATGAAATACATTTTTTTGATAAATCGACAAAGTAATAGTAACAATAATTATTGAAATTCACAATTTAATATTTTTTTTGTTATTCAATTAATTCTTCTTCTTCATGTCAATTTAAAGAAATAACATAAGCATGAAGAAAAAAAACAAAAGTCAGCATGGAGATTAACACTTAAACTTCTAGATAAGTCCAAATTTGTTAGAAACGCATACGGTATAGACAGAGAACCTAATGTTAGGAGATTACGTCCTCCGCTTTCCACCCGATTGAAATTTGAACTCGCTACCATCGCGTGTAATGTGGTTCACTGGCCACTGCACTACATAAATAAACAATATTAAAGATCCAATTTTATTTAAGTCGAGAGGAGTAATATCGGTCTATAGGTTGTGGTCGATCCGGAATAACCACAATATTAGATCTGCACAGACGTGACCTTCACCGGAATAATTTATACAATTAATAAATAGTATTGTATGTTACACTCATATTGAAAGCATTTAATTGATTTAAATTACTTAAATCTTACATATCACGATCACGAATGATGATTACTTAGTTGTCTGTTTTAATAGAAACAAGTATAATCACAACTGCATCCAATATCTTGTAGTTGCATACATGTATACACATACATATCTTCACGCTGTATGCCTAGCGGGGCAGTCAGAGGAGACAGAGTGCCAGACGCTACTATCTCTACATACTTTTTTCGCCTATTCATATACCATGCCCACCGGGGGTCCTCATGCAGTACTCACACTCAACATACTGTGTTTTAGAAGGTCAACCGAGGTCTCCACCTGCCTCTCATACCGCTCACTTTTTATCATATATCTTCTTTGCCATTCTTCCGTCAATCATTCGTTCGACCCAAACCATCTAAGCACGTTCTACTTCATTATCACCGAGACATCCCCGCTAGTACCAGCCATTTTGTGTATCTCTTCATTGCAGATTCGACAGCTAAGCTGACTCCGCATATCCTAGGAAGAGATCGCATCTCCACGGCATTCATCTTTCTTTCGTTCTTCTTCTGTAATACCCACGTTTCGCTGCCGTATAACAGCATCGGTACCAACACTGCATTGTATACGGCTAAACGTGCAGCTGTGCTGACGTTTCTCCTTGTTTAACATCCGATCGAATGTCAAACGAAGGCCACATGGCAGCTGCTACTCGCACGCAGGCTGAGTGATCACTGTAAAGAGACTTTTCCATGATCATATGGAGGGAAAAGATCTGATCCATATATTTCAGGTTCACCCTATTTCAGGTCTAAAGCATCCCACAACAGCTTCTTGAATATCTCTTACATTCTTCTCGCTTAAAATTTATTATATACTTTACTAAACAAGATAACCAAACTGATAGCCCTGTGGCTTGGGCAGTCTATCTGTGCACGTTTGCCTTTATTCAAAGTCACGATGACTGCACCTTGCCAGTCATCTGGGACCTCTCTTGATTTATCTTGTAGCTTATGTCACTATATAAAGCTTGTCGTGGCTCAGAGGAACAAACGTGTGACTGTAGACACGGCAAATTGTGGGTTCGATTTCCACTGGAGGTGATGAATCTTCGCTCTGATGTCGAGACAAAGCGTGGCGTTGAGTTCCGCCACTCAACACGCCAACTACTCAATGCCTCTAGAATTTGGTGGGAAGTGGGGAACGGAGTGTCTTAACACTAGGTTCTCTCTGCCTACCCTGCTTTGTGCGTATTCATTAATAATATAAACTTTAGTTAATTCTTAATTTTTTTCTGACACAAACATTTATCCATTTTATTCAAAAGATAATACCATGCTAGGGCCTAGGACTATGGAGGGGTAACTTAACGCAACAATTTGTGGATTTAAGTTACAACATAATAATATTTTAAACATAAACATTACCTTAATTCAGAATCACCGACACGATCGGGTCTACAGAAATTCGAGACAACGCTTTGACTAAAAATGGACGATCAACATCTTTATTAATGATAAGTTCGTAACATTCTGCATGTATAATTTAGTTTATCAATATATAAATATTATTGTGATATCTTTAAGTTTTAAATATTTTTTTGCGGAAGTTTAGCGAGTATTTAATTTATTACATTATTTGGTATATTCTTTTCTTGCATATATATATACGATTTTATAGATCAAGGCCAATGTCATCTAACCTAATTAGTAAATTTATTATTATATGCTGATAATAAATAGGTCACACTGTAGAATTTTTATATATTAATAAATCAAATGACGGAAGAAATAATAATGAGTTAATGAAATGTCTAAGTTGTAAATGAGACACTAGAGGGATTAAACTTTTTTTTTTAAACTTTAAGTGTACAACTTATTTCTTCACTCTCCGTCTATTTCCAAGACATTACAAACAGAATCGTGTTTCACAGTCACATATCGTGCCCCTGCGCCAGTCTTAACTGGCCTCTATTTTTCTTTATAATTAATTTTTAATAAATATAATAATAAAAAAACTTACAATTTTTAAAATATTATATAAACATTACTATGTTGTTATATATACCTACAATATATTTTATTTTTATAATGTGTGTCGTAATATGGAAATATAAAAAAAAAGATCGTTTACTAGTTTCTTACATAATTAGCATAGGCATATGTGAATTGTATTAAATTATAATTGACATACTATATTTACTTTAAAATTTTCTAATTAATTTTATTTAAATATGAAACAAAATGAAGGCGCCGTGGCGCAGTGGCGTTTGTGCCCACGACGGTGTGACTGTAACGGGTCGGTTATGGGTTCGATCATCACTCGCAGGAATGAATTATTATCTATACCTCTATATGTATACTAGTATATAAAGAGGAAAGTTTGTATTATGTGTATAAGAAGTATGTGTGTGTATGTTTGTAGTGGATAAAAATAAAAATTACTGAAACGATTTTCAAAAATTTTTACTATTACAATGCTACATTATCGCTGAGTAATATAAACTATATTTATTTCTAGAAAAGTTTAGGGATACCTACCAACATTTCAATAATGTAACAACATTTCAATAAAGTATTGAAAATGGAAGAAAAAAATGTTCAACAAAATTAAAGAACAAATCCACATTTAAAAAACCTTGCTATACCATATTATTTCGTACTCGAGACAGTTTTAACGCCTGCAATGAAAGCTTACTCTAAATTATTAAAGTATTCTTCTCTACTTTCAATTATTAAAATCAGATATTCCATTCAACAGATTTTACAAATTTAAAAATTCCAATCTTTACAAAAATATCTTTTTCGATTAATATCTCCAGAAAATGATTTACCTACAAATATCACTGTTAAAATAATGTACAATGAAACTTAGGTAAATTTTTAATTTTCAAGTTTTTTCTTTTTTTTTTAATTTTCAGGAATTTAAATATTGCCGAAAATGAGCTTTCTGAACGTCAAGTGGTGTCAAGCCACCACTTGACGTCGATTACATCGTTGAGGACCGCCTCCCAACCCGCTATGTCCGGAAAGGCGGTAAATGGAGAACGACGCAACAAATAACTAAATGGAATAATAGAGGAGGGATGGAACGAAAGCTGCATAAATTATTAGATGTGATAGATAACTGGGATCTGAATGTTGATTGTGTGACGAAGCGAAAGCGTGATGACAAAATGACAGAACATCGGTTCTATTATTTTGTCATTTGAAACGAACCAAAACCAGCCTCGGGGTGGTCGCCTTGTGTTCTACCGTAACGATTTACAGTAGAATACAAGGCGACCACCCCGAGGCTGGTTTCGGCAATAGGGATATAGAATGACAACGTACTAGCAATGAAGTCACGGTGAAAATAAAGAAGGACACGCTGAGGCAGTTTGGGCACTTTGAACGAGTGAGTTAAGAAAAAATGGCAAAACATGTATACATATAAAAACACGAATACATTAGTGACTGCGAGCGAAGCCGCGATTGGGACGCTTTTTTATTACTATTTTCATTTCTTCGATCTGAAACCAAGGTCAGGCCCGGCGTTAAGATCCGCCACTCAGCACGCAATGCCTCAAACAGAATGTCTTACTATACTCCCTCTGCCTACCCTGATGTGTGCGAAATACAGCGTAAAGCTAACGAACGAACTGAAGATGTTTAACAAAATAATAAATCAATATAATGTATTCTTATATATTTTATATTTTGATTTATGATAGGAAGACGCAAACATGTATCATTTCGTAACAAATGCGCTCATAAATTCGTCAACAACCAACCAGAATCGACTTCGCAACTCATTAAATGCCATCAGAATATTTTCGATGAGCTAACGGCGTCTGGCGGCACATATTGAATCAAATTACCGTCGCGCCTTTGTGAAATTCAGAACGAGTTTTTGAATATTTATGCATCAGTCAAGGTCCCATATATTCGTTCTACATCGAAGATTTTTATATGGAAGTGGACAGTTTTGATGGTACCGACATTTTTTTTTAAATTATGCTGCAACTATCTACCTTATAAGTAAAATGTAATTGAAACACGAAAAGTATCTGCAACTTTTTATGAAGAAATTATATGAAGAGTAAATATCCATATAATAAAAAAAACAGTAGTTATCGGTTTTTTTTATAATTGTCTGTGGCTAAAATCTAGATTTCTTTCTCATAAGACACTCTAATCTAAACTTCACAAGTTTCGATTAGAGTGCCTTATAAGAGGCGTTTCTTGTTAGGTGGAAAAACCAAATACTATTGTTTGGCTAATCATATTGGTGAAACACATATTAATGTATAATATTATGTAGATAGTAAAACTGAACTTTACAAAATTTTCTTTCATTTGGTCAATGTAAAAAAAATATTTAAATTATATTATCTAAAAAATCAGCTTCACGCTGTATCCCGCACACTGCATGGTAGGCAGAGGGAACCTAGTGTTAATACACTCCGTTTCCCACTTTCTACCGAATTCTGGAGGCATTGCGTGTTGAGTGGCAGAACTCAACGCCGCGCTTGTCCTCGACACCAGAGCGAAGAAATGGAAATTTAAATTTAAGTAAATATTTCATCTCCTCGAGTGGGGACCGAACCCACAATCAGTCGGTTTTACAGTCACAGTTTGTGCCGCTGCACCACCACTGGCCTCAATTATATTATCTAATTTTAAATTATATTTGTTCACATCATATCACTTATCTAATATATATACGTACTACTTAGCTAGTTATTAACCTCCTTTCAAAACAGGTGAACTAACGGTCAGACCTACTAACTTATAAACACTTAATATTTGGTTACGAACTACTTTTTAATATCAGTGTTTTGATATTAATATATTTTACAAATATGTAATATGATATATACCAAATAAAAATAATATTCATTTATAAAAAATAGTTTTAAAAATTGTACATAAAGATAGGAAGTATATCCATCATATGAATTATGAACTATAAAGACAAACGTTTAGGTATTTCAGAAATCAATGAAATCAATAAATTTCATTGATTATAAGATATTAGAATATGTTAACAAAGTGTGGGACAGAGTTAACCTTGCCTCAGCTGTTCTTTTATTTACATGTATGTGCACTGTTTGTTTACCCCAGTAAATAAAAAAAAAAAACCTCAGTACCTACACATTTAGCCGTACACATCGCAGTGTTGATACCGACGCTGTTATACGGCAGCGAAACGTGGGTGGGATAGCAGGTACTAGTGAGGATATTACGGTAAAACATTAAGAAGAACGTGTTCAGGGAGAAAGAAATAATGGCAAAAATAATTTATGAAGGAAAAGTGAGTGATAAAAGAGGCAAGGGGAGACCTCGGTGGACTTTCGAAAATCCAGTATAGAGGATACTGGAGGAAGATCACGTAAAAAGCATGAGGACCTCCAGGAGAGTATGAAGAGATTGATGACAGTGGACGAGGCGAAAAAGCTATACAGAAACCGTAGCGTTTTTTCTTTTGCAATAGATTTTTAAGATCTTATTTCTTACAATTGTATCAACAACTTTGGCCAGTTACAAGCGAGCTGCACTCAATGACTTCGATAAATAAACAACTGTTTAACAACCACTATAATTTTTAATTACATTTAATAACATACTAATTAATTTGAGGTATAATTAAACAGATTATCACAATTCACATATAAAAAAATCAGAAACAAAAAGTCGGTATAACCTTAGGACAAAGTTAATATAAGACTTACATACAAGTTAATATAATCCATTCCAATACATTTAAATAAAATATATCTACGTTTAAATAAAATAAAAAAATAAATGTAGAGAAAAATGATGTGATAACCACAGATTTTTGTATTTCTATACAGAAAGCGACTTCAAATATTTAATAACATTAATATTAGTATTAATATATCGATTATTGTACTTCCATTCCTATAGTAACCGTATTAAGTGTCCCACTGAATATCCCTATGGGTAAAAGTGTCATACCGTCGGTCTAGTATAACGGAAGTCGGCACGTGCGCCGTTGTTAACCTGATTAAAAGTAACGTCAGTTAATAAAAGGGAACCTTAGTGTAGCTAATTATTTTTTTTAGGTTCACTTTGTATCCCACAAATGGGATGGCAGGCAGTGGGACCCACCATTAAGACACTTCCGTTCTCTGCTTTCCGCCGAATTCTGGAGGCATTTAATGTTAAATGGTGGAACCTAACGCCGCGCTTTTCCTCGTTACCAGAGCAAGGAAATTTGAAAACAGAGTATCTTGCTGAAAGTTTATATGATGAACATTTATATTTCGTGTTTTATATATTTTTTTAGCTTAACTATGTGAAAACACCAAAACACGCTGAAAGATAGATGAATATCAGTTATAACATTGTAATAAATTTCTAATTTCACACGCCTTAAGCAATAAGGCAGCTGTGCCTGATTCAGCCAATGATGAATCACAAAATGTAGATATGTAGTAAGAGCTAATATTAATTAAAATGTAATCATTTTGCTAGCCGCCTTAGTAAAGTCTATTTAATTCTAAATTAATCTATTTAAAATAAATTAATCTAAAGGTTAATCATCCATTAAACTAAAAGAAGAATGGTGTATCTGAATTCAATGTGACATATTAAAATAATAAGAGAATCTTATACATTTCCCTTCATTTATAAAAAAATCATATTTGATTTGCATTTCGTTTTATTTTCACAATCTACCATAACATTTAGCAAAATAGACATTTTAAAATTATGGCAACTACAACAAATACTATTTTTTTAACCTTTTAAGGAAAAAAGGAACCCTAATAAGATCACTTTGTTGTCCGTCTGTCTGTCTGTCTGTCTAGAGCCTTTATCCCAGAAACGCTTGGAGATATACTCAAACCTACGGTCCCATAATTTTGTAAAAAAATTATATTTCTATATTTACTTAAAAACACATGTGGCATTGACCTACAATTATGAGATTTGGCAGCTAGCATCTACAGGTAGTACTTGTTTATGAAAAAATCTGAAAACTATACATTTGTGATTAAATCTTAAAAAATAATATTCTTAAGAGAGGTACAAAATATGTTATTAAAGCCACTAGTTCAAGGATATCAGATGAAAGGGCTTTCGCTAATCTAAGCTTGAATTTCATAAAAAGAGATCTCTAATTTTTATACGGAACCTTCGGTAGACGAGCTCCACTAGCACCTGTCTGTGCTTTTTTTATACTCATATACAAAATTCTTCCGTTACTAACCAAGTGATTGTCAGAGCCAAAATTAGTATCCATAGGAAAGCGAATTTTGGTATTTAGATGTTGTACTTAAACCAACGCAGCACTTTGCTTTTAATTATTAACCTGAGAGGGGATCAAGCCCACTACCATGTTTCTTAATTTACAGTCAAACGCTGTCTCACAACACTACAATGGCCTCAAAATTCAAACGGGAACGGAGGAAAGAGAGTTTTTATATAGTATATTAAAGTTAACGTGAACGACGACGATTAAATTAATTTACTCTTTACGTATTTATACAAATCCTGTAAAAAATGTACCTTGATCACCTAACCGAATTGACCCGTGAAAAACATTTAAGTACCTACGTATCAAGAAGACGTGCTCAACTTCATTTTGAATTAATGTTCTAAAAACTAGTATTTTTATTAAAGCAATTTTGTTAAAATTAAAATTATAATAAAATGGTTCTTTTAAATAATTATACATGGCAACGTACCTAATATGTACTTACATATTTAATTAATATTTTAAATACTATATACATTTGCATAAATGTATATAATAGTAGGTCAGTCGTAGTGCAGCAGCACAAAGTGTGACTGAAAACGCGATTGATTCTAGGTTCGAACCCCACTCGAGGGAATGGAATATTTATTTAAATTTATATTTTAAACATTTTTTAAAGTGTTAATACACAGTTAGGAAAGAATAACACTTATTTAGAAAACGTATAAAAAATTTAATGTAGCGGGACTCGATCCCGAGCCTCCCGCTACGTTAAAAATTTTAAACATTTTCTAAACAAGTAAATTTATATTTCCATATCTTCTTAAATTCCGACACTCAGCACGCAGTGCCTCCAGAATTCCGCGGAAAATAGGCAACGAAGTGCCTTAACACTAGGTTCCCTCTGCCTACCCTGCTGTGTGCAGGATACAGCGTGAAACTGCTTTATTTATTTTATAATTTGTATATTATTTATAACAATATACTACTATAAGCTATTATTTATAACTTTCCACGCGTCAGTAAATCTTTACTGTTAATCCATTACAATACACCTCTACGCAGAAGCGTTATCTTTTCTCGTATCATAATATGTTAAAGACGTTCCGTGAATAATAACTAACTATATATCGTGAACAACATACAAGTGTGATACTACTACACATCACATAATTGGTAAATTCATTATACAAAGAAAGCTTCGACACTGTGTGCTTAAACTATAAGGAGGTAATATTATAGAGATTATATTCTAGCGTCAAGCTGTATCCCGCACACAACAGGGTAAGCAGAGGGAACCTAGTGTTAAGACTCTCCGTCTCCAATTTTTCGCCGATTTTTGGAGGTATTGCATGTAGAATGACAAAACTCAACTTGCTTTGTCTCGACAGCAGAGTGAAAAATATTATTTTAAATAAATACTTAATTTCCTGGAGTGGGGTCGAACCCACAACCAATCACGTTTATATTTACACTTGTGCCCCTGCACCACGGCTGGCCTCATAATGATTACAAAAATCACAATTCAATATTTAAATTGATTGGTGTAAGTTAGAAACTTTAAATACTAAAATATAAAATTTAGTAACAAATATTTATATGTTCATTTTACTTTAGAGTTCTAAGTATTTTTGGAATAAAAATGTTTATACATATGTATTTTTACATTTATACACATATTGTGTTTGCGTTCTTTGATAAATATGTTGAATAAAAAGCGATAATTATGAAAATTATTTATGGATAATGTTGTGGTATTTTTGGTACATATAAATAAATAAATAAATATATCAGCTTCACACTGTATTCCGCACACGCCCTACTATATGCGCTAGGCAGAGGGAACCTAGTGTTAAGACAGAACAAGACCGAATTTTAAGGCATTGCGTGTTGAAAGGCAGAACTCAACGCCGGGCTTTTGCCTAGTGCCAGAGCGCAGAAATGAAAATATCAATAAATAATAATTAATTCTCTCAAATGGAGATTGAACCCACAACCGTCGCGTTACAGTAACACCCTTGTACTCCTGCGCCACATCAGAAAGATATATATTTTAAATCTACTTGTTAAGAATGCACTAAAACTATCATAAAAAACATACCAAATGTAAGTGAAAAAGTTCATTTTATTCGTGTTTTGAAGCGGATATAAGATAAATTTCAGTTTTACACGTCTAAACAATTGTAATAAAAATCAAGTAGTCTTTGTTTTCGTGTTCTGAGTAGAAGTTCGTAATTTTAGCACATATATATATATATATATTATCTATATATTCAATACTGACTTTATTCGATATTAAGAGAAGTTTTACGATTTTCCGTAATCCGTTTTGATTACTCGGAGAATTTCATAGAAAATGCAGCAAAAGTCATGCATAAACGCTTATTTTTTTTGATTACGAATATTTGCTACTAATTTCAGCCTGATACTTCCACATGATCTCGAGATATTTTTTTTATTGAGAGACGTACAACGGTACAGATGGGAAACC
The DNA here is from genome assembly GCA_013421005.1 of Heliconius erato x Heliconius himera. Taxonomy (NCBI): domain Eukaryota; kingdom Metazoa; phylum Arthropoda; class Insecta; order Lepidoptera; family Nymphalidae; genus Heliconius; species Heliconius erato x Heliconius himera. The sequence continues at coordinate 200,623 of JAATLQ010001368.1, forward strand.
AAGTGACCCTAATTTGATCATATGTTATTATTGTCAGTTATCTGTAATTTTTTATGTGGAATATTGATTGGAATGTGTATCATTTTAAAACGTGTAATGTTTGCGAATTTTATGTTCTGTTTGTTTCCCTAATAAAATAAATAAATAAATAATTAAAAAAAAAATTAAATTAGCTTCACGCTGCATCCCGCACACAGCAGGGTAGGCAGAGGGAACCTAGTGTTAAGACACTCCGTTCCCCACTTTCTGCCAGATTCTGGAGGCATTGCGTGTTGAGTGGCAGAACTCAAATTAAATAAATAAATACAAGAGTTCCGATTTTATCTTTTGAGAAACCCTAAAAACAGTTTTTTTTGTATATAATTCGATAACCGGTACCACCGATTGGCACATGCAAAATGATATAACCATTTATTTACCTGTTTCGGATTCCACAATACGAAGAGCCATCGTTGCGCAATGGGGTCGCATTGAGATTCAGGGGGGACGCGGCTGACGTCGTATCGAACATAACCAATGTGGACCGATAGCATCTCACCTACGGATCGTATGAAAGTGTTTGAGAAAATCTTATTACACCACCCGATACGATGTTTTTGCTTACGATTTATAAAGACTAATTATTAATTTTGCTATATAATACTAATTTCAGCCAAAATTGGAAATATCCAGACATTTTTAAACATTTAAAAGTTATTCCACACATAGGAAAGAAAAATACTTATTTAGAAAACATTTAAAAATTTGAACGTATAGGGATTCGAACCCGCGTCTCCTGGTGGAATATTCAGAGAAACGGACAACTCGACAGACTGGCGACGAAGTGATTCTATAAGACTTCCATTTTGTTTTTCTTTTGAGATATGAAACCCCAAAAACTGTTTTTTTATATATCATTCGATAACTGATTATAAAAAAATATTTATCTGTTGAATACACAAGATAGATTTTTCGCTAGTTGATCCCAATACCACTATATTATAAAACCCGCATAAAAAACCAGTCAATACGTCCGTACAATGTTGTCAGTGAGTGACTGAGTGACGTGTATCACCATCTTAGGGCAGTGGGACAACGTCATTTCCACGTTTTGATAAGCTAAAGTGCGGCGTTAAGTTCCACCACTCAACACGCAATTAGGTCGAAATGTGTACATCAAACTGAGTTATCTTAACACTAGTTCTCCACTGCCTAACCTGTAATATACAGTATAAAACGTTAAAATAAAATCAGCTAAATTGAATTAGTAGTACTAAAATACAGGTCAAACTTAATTTTAATAAATAAACTAATAATCAAATAAACATACAATAATTCATTATATGTAATAATATAATAGAATAATTAGAATATTTACTTAAATCTATAAAAATATCGTAAAAACTAAAGAGAGTACCAAATTGCCAAAACGAGAGTTCATCGACCGCTCATACAATCCCCGTAACAACATTAACTTACTCCTTATATAACATACTTAGGCGTATATCATGTCATTAGATGAGTTGATGTGAATTCTTATAATATAACTATATGTTAAAAACAATTGAATTTATTTAAAGTTAAGTCACTTTCTAAAAAATGTTTTTTTTCTTTTTAAGAAGTAATAAAAAGAAGTAGTACAATTGTATCGTAAAAATTATTATAGAATATCAACTAGAATTCCAAAATGTATATGTTATTACGTTATAATTATGAAATCTGTGCTTAATAGTATTGTTATTTAAATGTAACTTTTTTGGAAGTTCGCCATGAAAAGTGAGACGAAAAATTTGTTAAATAAAATTTTTGTAGTATAGTAATTTTCAGATAATGAAAATCAAAATTAATATATTAATATCTCCCGTTATGTCATAAACCTTACTTTGGTACTATAATAATTAAGTATGAAATATATATCTATATATATTTTAATGTATATTTAACTAACACACTAACTTTTTTCTTGTATTTTCCGGAAAAGAAATATATAAATCAAACAATTCCAGATCAAATGCATATAGAATCATATACTCTTCTAAGAATTCATACTATTCGTATAATATCTTTACATAAAAAGCAGTTTGAGGCCAGTCGTGGCGCACAGAGGCACAAAGTGTACCTGTAAATCGACTGGTTGTGGGTTCGATCCCCACTCGAGGGGATGAAATATTAATTTACATTTATATTTTCATTTCTTCGCTCTGGTGTCGAAGGGAAAGCGCGGCGTTGAGTTCCGCCACTCAACCCTTCAGAAATTGGCGGAAAGTGGGGAACGGAGTGTCTTAACACTAGATCCCCTCTGCCTACCCTGTTGTGCGCGGGATACAGCGTGAAGCTGAAAAAGAAAAAATATATATAAAAAGCGAAACTGATCTTATGATTAGTATTTAATATTATATAATCAATATTGCCTTAGGAAATGGACGAAATCTTGTAGAATTTATTTACGCAATCTCGATAACAGCTTCCGGACGAAAAGACAACTTAACATAATATGTGTAATTTAAAATCTATGTAACGAATAACACATTGACCTACATACATTATATATTGTAAACAGTTTTATTACCTCAGTAAAAATCACTAAAAAATGTTATTTTAGATTAAACTAATTTGAAATACATAAGTTCAATAAATATACGTAGTTTCTAATATTTTGATGTACTATCTTCTTACATTTGGTAATATGTTTTTATTTAATACAATAAAATAAATAAATAAATAAATCAGCTTCACGCTGTAGTCCGCACACAGCATGGCAGGTAGAGGTAACCTAGTGTTAAGACACTTCCTAAGAACCTAGTGTTCTCCACTTTCCGCCGAAATCTGGAGGCAATGCCGCGCTTTTGTCTAGACGCCAGAGCGAAGAAATGAAAATATAAATATAAATAAATATTTAATTTCCTCGAGTGGGGTCGAATCTATAACCAGTCGATTTACAGGCACACTTTATACGCCACGACTGGCCTCAATAATTGGTTATATTTTTTTCGGATAGTAAAACCCAATGCTAATCAATGTTAACATTGATTACTTAAGTAACTTTCATACATATACTTAAGAAAAATATGAAATACACCACAAAAGACTCCAAATCATAAATAATATCATAAAGCGTCTAAATTTTACTATAACCGGGTAACAGTAAACTATAGAAATATAATTTCTAGACAAAATCTCATTCTATTACCAAAACCCAGTTAAGCTAACTATTTCATATATTTCAGAGAAAAAAAAACCGTTAGGTGTCGAAGTAAACAAACGCAGTACGGTATCAGAACTGGGTTACGTCTCTCTCGATTCGTCACCCACGTTACGACAGTGTGACAAACAGACATATTTCACGGCCTCCTCTTGTAAGACCGATGAGTGCGGGTGCTTTTCCGAATGCGAGTGAGAAAGCTTCGACTGCATGCTAAAATGTCTTTACGCAATATCTTATTGCATCAGCTGGAATACACTGTTGTGATGTTAATGTTGTGTTTTATTGTGTTTGTTGTAGCTTTGCAATTTTGTTATTATGGTAGTATAGAAATAATTATTGAAAAGACATTTTTATGATCGTAAATTTAATATTTTATTATTATTATAGTATATATTATATTAATTTCAGTTTTGTTATCAATCAAAAAAATCATCTATAGGGGAGAGGGGGGCAGCTTAGAACAGGGGCACCTTTGAAAATATGTGTTAACAGAGCTATTTTAAAAATAAATTTTTATAATTTTTTTTTGAGTAGTGGCAGCACTAATCTGCACACGTGTCACTTGTCACCGCTGTTATATGAGAACCAGTTGTTGAGTTACGAGGAGTCTTTGATTTTGAGTAAAATTTTATACATTTTTAAATAAACGCGTAAGGATCGCAGGGATCCAATTCAAGGTATTTTTTCCTCTTTTAGTTAGAATGTTTCATATATCATGCAATAAACTAGAAATTACTACAATTTTTAAACTTTTACTTGAAAAAAAAACGTTTGTCTTTTTTTTATTACCACTGAGGCAGCTTTGAACAAAATAAAGGGGGCAGTTTTGAATATTATTATATGTAAAAAAATACCGCGAAAGAAAAACAAAACTATACTAAACTTTTCTTTAGAAAGAAAAAGAAGAAGAAACTGACTCAAAAATGTATTTGGAATCAGAAGAGGAAGTGACAATTTACTGTGAAGAGAATGAAGATACTGAAATCTGTGCGTATGAAGACTACGAAATGGAATTAGACTACAACTTAATAAATATTGGAGACTTCGTTTTAGCGAATGT
>JAATLQ010001368.1:204876-225551 GCA_013421005.1 Heliconius erato x Heliconius himera
CAGTTTTGAATATTATTATATGTAAAAAAATACCGCGAAAGAAAAACAAAACTATACTAAACTTTTCTTTAGAAAGAAAAAGAAGAAGAAACTGACTCAAAAATGTATTTGGAATCAGAAGAGGAAGTGACAATTTACTGTGAAGAGAATGAAGATACTGAAATCTGTGCGTATGAAGACTACGAAATGGAATTAGACTACAACTTAATAAATATTGGAGACTTCGTTTTAGCGAATGTCTCATCATCTGTAAATAGTAAAAAAGTAGCTTGTTTATTATTTTTCTTTCCTGAGAAAGAGGACAAGTGCTACGTTAGTTTTTCAAAAGTCTTACGTAGACTAGACTTGAGGCCAGTCATGGCGCAGCGTCACGAAGTGTGACTGTAAAACCGACTGGTTGTGGGTTCGATCTCCACTCGAGGAGATGAAATATTTACTTAAATTTATTACATATTTATATTTATTTAGTTGAGTTCTGCCACTCAACACGCAATGCCTTCAGAATTCGGCAGAAAGTGGGGAACGGAGTGTCTTAACACTAGGTTCCCTCTGCCTACCGTGCTGTGTGCGGGATAAAACGTGAAGTTGATTTTTATTTCTTACGTAGACTACTTCCTCACATTTCACTTGTTGGTTACGTCACGTACTACATCCATGTTTTCCTTTAATTTTAATTTTTCTAAGTTCAAATTAGGGTAGTAAGCTGTTTATTTAAAAAATATTATTAAATTTTATTATTAAATTAAGTTAACATGGTACTGATATTTGATCTCCATCGTTTCTAATATTAAGTTTATTAATAAAGTTACTTAAAAGTTTGATAAGTCTTTTAATTTCATTGTATTCGATGATAGTTCAAAACTGACCCATACATGTTCAAAGCTACCCCGGAAGGGGGGCAGCTTTGAACATTTGGCTACTGCTACTAAAATTGATATTGCACCTTTAACTTATATATTTTTCTACATATGATGCTACGATTGTGTGGCACAATAGTTGGACTAAGCATTGTGAAATAGTAAAGAAGTTAAAAACTGTAGGATTTTTAAATATGACACAAAGTATAAAAATCATTCGAATGTGCCCCCCTCTCCCCTACTCATAGACGATATTTACCTTTGTGTAGTGTAATGATAATAATTTAAATTCTTAAGTTAATATATCTATTAATTTTCGCAACTCGGTGTTGAGTTTCGCCACTCAACACCTAATGTCTAGAAACTTTGACGGAAAGTGAAGAACGGAGTGTCTTTACACTAGATGATCTCTGTCTATGCTGCGTATGCGGAATACAGCGTGAAGTTAAAAAAAGTCTACTTATATCAAATAATATTATACATTTATATAAGGCCAGTCGTGGCGCAGGGGCATAAAGTGTGACTGTCAATCAACTGGTTGGGGATTCGATCCCCACTCGAGGAGATGCTCGACGCTCTGATGTCGAGGCAAAGCGCGGCGTTGATTTCTGCAACTCAACACTCAACGCCTCCAGAATTCGGCAGAAAGTGGGGAAAAGAGTCTTAACACTAGGTTCCCTCTGCCTATCCTGCTGTGTGCGGGATACAGCGTGAAGCTGATTTATTTATTTTTATTTTATTTATATAGTAGATAAATATAATGCAACACTCAAAAATTAACAACCTATTCCTAGAAACTCAATAATATAAACACTAAAAGTTCTAACATAGATAATATATTTAAAATATTCCAATCTCACAAGTCTGACAAATCGTGAACAGTTCCATTAAATGAGTGTTTGGCAACCATCCTACCCAAGTTGGCAACAGATGATGGCTCCGATTCCTGGTATTTAGGTGCATCATGACATCTGAAATGAAGCGGTGAATGTAATTATACCTCAACATTCTATTATACGTCCATTTTACACGAACTCCTCAACTCAGCTATGTAATTTCGTCAATCAGTGTTGTCATTTTAAATTTAGTGCTTTATATATTATTATTTTTTGTTTTGTTAATAATAGATTATAATTTAGAAAACGGAGTGACATGTCACTAGATTTGATTTACTTACGTTGAACAATATATATTTTAGCATTTTTAAAGTGTTATTCCACACTTGTAAAAGAGAAATACTTATTAGAAAACATGCATATAAAAATTTAAAAAAAAAGGGTTTGAACTAGCGCCTCTTGGAAACCATGCAAGCTCTCTGACAAACTAAGCCATACGTATGTTTTAGATTTTTTTTCTGTATGCTTGCTTGCTTTATGCTATGCGTGTTTTATGCTGTATTCCACATGTGGGAGGGTAGGTAAAGAAAGTATGTATACTGTTAAGACACTCCGCTCCCCACATTTCGCTATTTTTTGGGAGACATTGCGTGTTCAGTGGCGGAACTCAATACAGCGTTTTTTTCGAACGAAATATTACATTTTTTATTTTCTCAAGTGGGAATCGAATCTCCAACCTGTCGCACTTATGGCCAAAGTAGCCTTTAATAATTATAAATAAAACATAAACATATTTTTCCACCAAAATCAGATTTTAAAAATATTATTAAAAATAAATATAAATTGCTTATCAAACTCAAACTAATAAAATGAAGTAGAACATACCATCTGCTTACGTAAGACGTTGTGACGTCCGATATCTAGTTCATTTTCGCAATAAACACGAAATATTTTAATACTAATTTAAAAAATTATTAATTTTTTTGAATGTCCCTATTTTGATATTTAATTTATTACAATTTCATAACTTTAGACGTTTTGACATTTGATGTGGGATAATCTCTAACCCAATAGTTATGCTGTCACCGCCTAAACAGATGACTTAAGAATCCTTGGATCGGATGCAAGCCTCGCGTACATTAGAACCATCAACACCTAAATATATCGTTCTACAATTATTTATAGTAGAATAATAGATCTTATTAGTAATAATATAAAGGTCTCTTTTGCGTGCTATTATTATTTTATTTGCGTTCAAATATGAGATTGCATAGATGCCACCATTGTTGTTTTAAACAATGCATTTGGACACCCACGGACGAACTCTGAAAGTTAAGTGATTGCTGTGCCCTTGTGAACCTCTGCGTGATGTTGTGACTGATTAGTTTCTATTTGCTATTTTCTCTATATTCTTTATCCTTTTGTGTCTTTCTTTTCCTTGTTTGTCAAGAATCTTTAAATATCTCAAATTATTTACATTTATTTGCGTTTTTTTTTTCGGTTTTAAATATTTCTTTTCTTCGAATGGGGATCGAACCCACAACCTGTCGCGTTTACAGACACATGCTTATACCCCACGCCATGACTATTCCTTTTTCTAGTACATTCTTTAATCCAATGATTATACTTAAAATAATTCAAATTCCGTAATGAAGTCATCACTTGTATTACATATACGTACTATTGACGCCGTGTCGCTGTGGCGCAACGTGACTGAATATCTTATAGAAATTATTGTATATTCTAACTTTACAAGGGCAAAAGTTTATACTCAAAATATAGCAACAATTTTGATGTCTTGTTTAAGTCTTTTTTTATCAGCTTCTCCATTCTTTGTGTCAAATGTCTCTAAAGACATTTGATTTATTTTTTTTCTTTTGAACGACTATTCTATATAATAAGAAACCGATCAAGATCAACTTACTCAGTCGGACTCGACCAGGGATTGTTTCGTATGAATTTTACGATCGTCATTTTACGGAAAGTCTTAAAATATGACTAAACTAAGTATCTAAGGCATATGCCTTAAATCTAAGGCATATGCCTTAATTGTGTATGAAATGGTCTACAAATAAAAATTTGTAATAGTTTTTATCTGTAATATTAATTAATATTTTTCCGATTTTTTTCTTTATTCATACTTCTTGCGAAATTTAATGATTAGGTATAGGTCTACGGGAAATACCTAACAATTTGAATACACGGCAAACAAGGTTGACAACCTTAAGTTTGCGGGTGTATGCACTTATTTTATGTGAAAAGAATTACACTATATAATAATAATTTATAGTTATTGTTTTTGTGAAATACATATAAATTTTCATTTTTCGGATTTTTTCCTTTTGATTTTCATAAATGTAGTTCCATGGGAAGTACTCTATATTTATACAGCATGTATCAATAAAGATGCTTTAACTTAGAAGATTGAATTTTTCTATGCCCTAAGAGACCGTAGCCTTGAATATTTAATAATGAATTCACCTTGATCGCCATGCGATCTTCTTGATCTAGGTCTTGGCAGACTGACAGATAAACAAAAAGTGATGGATAAGAGTACAGTTTTTTTAACTTTTGAGTTATGAAACCCTAAAAATCGTTGATGTTAACATTTCAAATTTGGATCTAATTTTATTGATGTAAATATATATTTGAGGCCAGTCGTAACACCACAGGGGCACAAAGTGTGACTGTAAACGCGACTGGTTGTGGGTTCGATCTCCACTCGAGGAAATTAAATATTTATTTAAATTTATATTTCCATTTCTTCGCTCTGGTGTCCAGGCAAAAGTGTGGCGTTGATTTTCGCCACTCAACACGCAATGCTTGCAAAATTCGGCGGAAAGTAGGGAACGGAGTGTCTACACTACACTAAGTTGCCTACTTTGCTGTGTGCGGGATACAGCGATATGAAAACAATATGTAAAGACAAATTCAACAATCCTTGCTCAGCCAAGCTTTATGATTTTATTAATAAATATTTCAGAGTTCCGCCTCACTGTCGAGCCATATCATTAGTTGAGCTCAACGGTCCATATACTTAGTTATTAAGTTACCATACACTGTCACCAAAAATATTAGGCCTTCTAAAAATTTTTTAAATCCCAAGTTTTATGATAATAACAAAGTTAAAATTAGGCTTAACTAAGTTTATTTAATTTTATTACATAGAGTTCAACCAAATAAAAGCGTGTTAAAAATTTTTGTAATAAATGCCTATTTGTAAATATAATTAAAACCGTACAAGGTTAGAAATTAATCAGCATTTCCAACATTCTTTATTAAGGTTTTTATAATCAACGTCTATGTCTATCTATATTTTATTTATAAGCTGTAAGTTGTAATATTTGTAGATGCCTTCTACAATTTTATTTACCTTGATTGCTGTATAGCGGAAATTAAGTTTCTTCATTTTATTTAGATTTTTAGGGTACCTTTTAATGAAAAAAGGAAGCCTTTAATAACATTGATGTCCGTCTATCTATCTGTCAGTCTTTCTGTCTGTCTGTCTGACAAGAGCCTTTATCTCAGGAACTCTTAGAGATATCGAGTTGATATTTAAATCATATAGTCAGATCTATGATCCCTAAATTTCCTGAAAAAATGGTATTTCTACATTTACTTTCAAAAAGATGTGGCAATTTATATCACAAAAAACGCGTATTTCGCGATATGCGACACTATAAAGGAAATCAAAATTAATAGGGTACTTCGGTTTGACCTATAATTATAAAATTTGGCAGCTAGCATCTACAGATAGTATTTATTCAGGGAAAAATCTGAAAACTCTACATTTTTGGTTAAATCCTAAAAAAATAATAGCCTTAAAAGGGAGGCAAAATTTGGTATTAAAGCTTCAACTGGTTCAACTAATTTTGAATTTGAAAAAAAACCTCGACACCACCAATTTACGGAGCTCTTGGTGGTCGCGCCCGACTTGCGCTTGTCCGGTTTTTTTCATATCCCACTGTGACACATACCTATAAGTGCGATGACATATGCCACAAAAAATAAATGTTAAATATAGGTTAGATTTGAATCTAGATGTTTTCCTGACTTGATAAAACAAGAAGCTAAAGCTGACAAAATAAAACATAACATTGCTTACAATGAGTCACTTTTCGACTTGCATCACGGTTGTCTTACTGAATATCTTATTTCTAAGCTACCTCTATAACGTAGAATGCTCCCAAGAGTAACTAATAAAGTTTATTCAATATGTTAAGTTTTTTTTTTTAAGATTTTGAGGCCGCTGTGGCGCAGAGGCATAAGCGTGCGTCTGCAAACGCAACGGTTGTGAGTTCGATTCCCACTTAATGATACGAGTATATACAATATTTTCATTTTTCGTTCATACCAGAGCGAGAAAATGATAATGACTTTGACAATGCCTCCAGAATGCGGCGAAAAATGGGGAACAGAAGTATCTTAATGGAAAAGGAGCGTTTTAACAAGATTTCCAGATTCCCAGGTTCCATCCGCCTACCCTACTATACAACATGTAATAAAAAAAAACACGAGGTAAAACATATACAAATATTTTTACGTACATACACGTGACAAGTACACTTAAAAGATAGTTATCGATTAGTGACACTAGATGTTTTATCGTCAAAGAGAGTCGTAAATAATTTGGCTCGAACAGGCACGTCTAGACATCGCACTGAAATCTGTGTCAGTGCGGAGTCATTGCACCTGAACACTGCTGGAATACTGACAAGGCTGTTGCCTATTATAACTACTTATATTAACATAGTATCTGTGTTTATAGCGTTCATCTAATTGAAAATATTTGGATGAAGAAAATATTATTTAAAAAAAAGTACAGTCGAATTGATAACCTCCTTTTCTTACAGAAGTCGGTTAAATAGTAAATTTGTTTCTAAGTACCCCCGCGCCACGACTGGCCTGGAATTATTTTGTATCATAATACTTAATTTCTTTTTATATCATGATAACAATCCAGAGGTTAGAAAAAATGCAATTTAATTTTAATAATTCGATCTAAGTTACTTGGAACCAAACGATCTCATAATTTTTGTAGGACTTCTCATTCAAAATTTCAAATATATTCAAAGTACAAACACAATGTTTTTACTATTCTTTGACAGTAGGTTTATATGTCATTTATTACCAAAATGTTTACTATATAATATGTACAAATTATAAATCTCATAGTTCTGTCTATTTTTTTATTATCATCATATTAATATTTTTAACCATAAATTTAATCTACTTAAATAAATATATACATGAAATAAATTTAATAATATACTTAATGATTTTTATTTACCAGTTCAGTTGCACTTTGGAAACAAAGTTTCTCTCATAAAATAATAATAAGGAAGTTCTGAGTGTTACTACAACATGATTGCCTGGAACTCATCGCAAAAAATATGCGGTCACGGATGTAGGTAAACAGTCTCAGAGCTAATGTTTATATTAAAAACTTTTAAATATAAATAATTTGAGGCCAGTCGTGGCGCAGCGGCACGAATTGTGACTGTAAAACCTACTGGTTATGGGTTCGATCCCCACTCGAGGAGATGAAATATTTACTTAAATTTATATTTCCATTTCTTCGCTCTGGTGTCGAGGCTAAGCGCGGCGTTGAGTTCTGCTACTCAACACACAATGCCTCTAGAATTCGGCAGAAAGTGGGGAACGGAGTGTCTTAACACTAGGTTCCCTCTGCCTACCCTGCTGTGTGCGGGGTACAGCGTGAAGCTGATTAAATATAAATAAAAAAAAATATTCGACTTAAATGGTGATACAAACATATTAATTCGTTTTATATTTTTCTAGCTTTACGCTTTATCCCGCATAGAGCAGCCTGAGCCTTGTATTAAGACACTCTGTTCTCTGCCTTCCGCACGAATTGAAACTACATACATGTTAAGTGGCAACACTCTCTGCCACACTCTGACCGGCCAGGGAAATGAAAAGAATGAATTCCTATTAGTATGGAATCCACTGCGCCTCGATGGCCTCTATATATATTATTCATAATAAAAAAATGTATAGAGCGCAATAAATAACTTAGATTCGTTTACTACTTCATGTATAAAGAATGTGAATACATATAAAGAGAATGTATATAGTTATAAATAGCTTTATTATATTTCAATCGATTATTAATGGCCGTGTAAAATTATGTTTTTTATAAAAAATATAGCAACCGCTTCTTTTTCTGTTTCGTTTTTCGTTAAAATGAAATTTAATCAGATATACAGCAGCCAAGGTCAAACCAATCTCATTTGAGACAAAAATACAATAACCTGTAAAGGACCCCCTCGTTACTGCGATGAAATACAAGCTTGCAACTTAATACTTCGCATCGGGTTCCCATTAAAAGGTCGACCGGTCAAAGGCGCCTGCGCGTGCGCCGTCGTGACTTATCATTATCCATACATATTTCTTAATCATCCAGGATCTATCATGTTGACTTTAAAAGATATTCGCTATTATTATAAAATATTATAAAATTATATATTGTTTAAACATGTTTTAAATGCTTAAAATAATTAACTTTAATTAATTTATTATAATTATTTGCGTTAACGATCATCCGCTGTATTTTTTTCTATTCATTCATTACTAGATGACTGTAATTATATGAAGATCAATTATAAGATAAGATAAACAAAATTGTATATTTTTAGTTAAAATAGGAAGTTGATTTTTTGCTAAATAATAAAATAAAAGATATGTTATATACAAAGGTATATTTTATTTACATATCAATTGAGATATAATTAAATATTTAATTATTGTTGTAATTATTATTTTTTTATTTAAAAAAAAACAATATTTGATGTGAAATTAAAACAAATGTGTATTAAAAAACCATTCAATTTACATAATATTATTTAGGTACTTTATACAAAGTTTCGAGACTAACAAGATAAAGTATTGCATAGTTATTTTCATTCCTTCATAAGCGTAATAAATTGAGTTTTTCAATTTATATCTGTATTTTTCAGCATCACGCTATATCTAGCATGTTGCAGCGTCGGAGGGAGCCCAGTGCTAAGACACTCTGCTTCTCACTTTCCGCCGCCGAATTCTGGAAGCATTGCATGTATCTATATCGACATATGAAATTCGAGTAATATACAGTTAAAAATTAAATGAAAATTAAATCAGCTTCACGCTGTATCCCGCATACAGCAGGGTAGGCAGAGGAAATCTAGTGTTAAGATACACCACTCTCCACCGAGTTCTGGAGGCATTGCGTGTTGCGTGGCAAACTCAACGCCGCGCTTTGCCTCTACACCCGAGCGAAGAAATGGAAATATAAATTTAAGTAAATATTTAATCTACTCGTATAATATAGAGTTCAAACGCCAATTTACTCGTATACTATTAATAATAATACTCAGAAAGACACATCAAAGTGTATAGTTGCTTAATTAGCATTTTCCATTGGAAGTACAACAACGAAATTGGGAATGTTCAGGTCACGGCGTCGTTGTAATGGGAATATTACAATGCACAGTCGTGAGCGACTTCTATACCGTTAGCTGTAGGACAATGAGGGTCCCGCGGGACCCAGCCCGAATTTTAATTCGACTGACAAATTGGAGTGTACGTGATGGAAAGTTGGGCAAAATATATACTAAATAATAAATTGTGTTTTAATCTTATTTGTTTTATCAGCTTCACGCTGTATCCTGCACACAGCAGGGTAGGCAGAGGGAACCTAGTGTTAAGGCAATTCTGGAGGCATTGCGTGTTGAGTGGCAGAACTCAACGCCCCGCTTTGTCTCGACACCAGAGCGAAGAAGTGAAAATATAAAATAAAGTAAATATTTCATCTCCTCGAGTGGGGATCGAACCCACAACCAGTCGATTTCCAGTTTGTGCAACTGCGCCACGACTGGCCTCGATCTTACCTTTGAATTCGAATCTTATTTTTGAATTTAAATAACAAATATAGTGCTTACATACTACTATAATGCTTGATAATACATGACAAATAAAATTTATACAATTTCTGCACAATTATCGGTTCGAATTTATAAAATAAAAATTTTAAATTATATATTTTGTTTAAATCTTTAAAATAAAAAGAAACAGGATCTACTTGTTTACATTTTAGACCATATTATAATTGTTCTGAAATATCGTATTATACTTATTTAGAAAAAAGTGTGGAATAAATTCCATATATTTTATATTTTATTTTTGTATTTGACTCACCAAAATTTGGCCAAAACTTTGTTAACTTTTAATTTTACACTTAGGGCTAATTTTATTTTTCATGAATTAAAAATATCTTCTATATTCTATTACTGGTTTTAAATGAGTTTATTATATCAGCTTTTTATTTTTATTGTAAGTTTTGTTTTTTTTACATTGGACTAATGTGCAATATTGTTTTATACTCAAATTAAAATTCACGCGAGAAAAGACACGAGCGATAAGAGCCTCAAACAGAACTCTAACAAAAGGTTTAATTTTAAAATTCTGCGATCGAAATCGAAAACAAAGCCATTGTTTTTCAATTACGTATTCTCTTAGTAAATGAAAACGGAAAACAAGTTCAAGTATACTAAAGATAATAAGTAATGTTTCTATCAAATGAAAACCTGAGCTATTTTTATTTAGTACTATGAATTCAATAATATTAAGAAAATACAATAAAATTCAAAATAAATACCTACATCATTTTCTTAAAGAATAGGGAAGCAAGCGAGGGTTGATAATCAAACCGAGCACGAGGCCACGTAGAGCTCTTAGTTATTGATATAAAATTTAAATATTTAATATTGGATTGTTTATTTTTTATTTATTTATAATTATTAATACATATGTTTTTTTTTTAAATATTTTTTTTTCTTTACCTATATATTTTTTAACATTTTCGTTCAAAGAATTAAAAATTTCCTTAAAGAATCTAGTTTATATATGGTTGTCTCATACTTCTACTGTCAACCTAATCACTTCAAAAATATCAATATAAAATGAGACCCAATTTAAATGTTAAGTAATGCGACTTCACATACACTTCTAACCTATATTGGCCTACTATTATTTGGTTTAATATCTGGTGGCCAAGTCAAACTTAGAGCTTGAATTTTATCTCGAGTGAACTCAGAACTCAGCACTCAAATCTCCCATTCTTTTATCGTAATCTCTAGTACCACGCATTACTTAACATTGGCCTTGGCTCTCTCAGTTGTGACAGACTGTAAGCTGACTGGTTCTGGGTTCAATCCCCACTTGAGAAAATGAAATATTTACTTAAAATTTACATATATTTCCATTTCATCGCTCTGGTGTCGCAGCAAAGGGCAGCGTTGAGTTCCACAACTCAACACGCAATGCCTCCAGAATTGTATTTACTAACAATTATCAGTTTACAGATATTTTCCTGTATATATAACAGTCTACCTTGTTACCAAATATCAATTTTCTAGGTCATCTAAAATGTAGGTTAGGTTTTTAATGAGTAAGTGAGTCAGTTACAAAAGTGCAATTTTTAAGCGTTAATATATCAATAACCATTTGAGTTAAATTTTACATATTTTATATACATTACAAGCTGGAGGAGAGTTTTAACAAATGTACTAAATTTCATCCTTGTATATCTACTAATTGGTTTATGTCTTATAAAGGGCTCACAGCTTCAAATAGTTCGTGTAAAATACACTTTGCTCATTTAACTTAGCTAGCCACGCTGGCGCGTGTCTTAATAAAGTATATCCTTTAAAATTATAATATGTTACTATCACAATATCTATTAAATAAACCCATTGCCAAACCTAAGCAAATTTAGTCTATATATAAACATAACGTGATAATGAATTTAGTAGTATACATTGTAATGAGAATATAAATATATATTATTCATAGAATAATATATATTTAGAGAATAATATATATTTAGAGAATATAAATATATATTATTCATAGAATAATATATATTTATATTCTAAATAGAATTTAAGATTCGTTACACAACTCAACTTTCGCGAAGTGTTTGTTATTAGCAGTTAAATATGGCGAAGCGATCCCGCTTAGAACGGAAGCCTATCATTCTACTCCATAATAAAATTTGATTTAAATGACTTCATAAATTCTACGTGAATGGGCGACGTTATTTAGACTCGTCAATTTGTTAACTGAACAAACTATAGGTGATCATTATATGATTTAATATATATTTGTGAGGCCAGTCGTGGCGCAGAGGCATAAAGTGTGACTGAAAAAGCGACTGGTTGTGTGTTGGATCCACACTCGAGGAGATGAAATATTTACTTAAATTTATATTTCCATTTCTTCGCTCTGGTGTCGAGGCAAAGCGCGGCGTTGAGTTCTGCCACTCAACACGCAATGCCTCCAGAATTCGGCAGAAAGTGAAGAACGGAGTGTCTTAAGACCTAGCTTCCCTCTGCCTACCCTGCCGCGTGCGGGATACAGCGTGAAGCTGATTTTTTTTTTTTGGTCGTAAAAAGTTATAATGGTTGTTTTATTTAATTTTTACCGTCTTACGAGAATACACGTGCGCGTTGGAATCAGCCACAATGCACGAACTTTTGTATTTGTATTTGTTGTATGAAATTATTATTCGCAAGCAAAGGACAAGGTTTGTTTTATCAAACTGCTGTGTGCGGAATACGCCCGCACACAGCAGGGTAAGGAGAGGGAACCTAGTGTTAAGACACTGTATTTCCCACTTTCTGCCGAATTCTGGAGACATTGCGTGTTGAGTGGCAGAACTCAACGCCGCGCTTGTCCTCGACACCAGAGCGTAGAAATGGAAATATAAATTTAAGTTAATATTTCATCTCCTCGAGTGGTGATCGAATCCACAATCAGTCGGTTTTACAGTCACACTTTGTGCCCCTGCGCCACGACTGATCAAAATATATAATAAATAATGGAAATTCACAAGAACATAAATAACCATTCTGGTATCACAACTTCAGAAGTTGATTTAAAGACCCTCAAGCACCGGAAGTGCAACCAGAAACTTCCGCTCGGCATTGAATTTACTCATTTATAGCGAGGTCGTCAAGACGGGTTGACACTCTCAACTCACCCTGAAGCCAGTCTTACATGAGGAACTAACATGATGTTTGTCACTGAGGCAGGTATATATGTAACTAGAGGGCGCGCGCGGCTTCGCCCGCTTATAAGGAGTGAATTCTAAAAAAGCCACGAAATACGTGTTCAATAAAATATTTTTAACAGTCTGAATTTAAATTTTTATAAAAATCGGTGGCAATTTAAAGATTTTTCCATATAAACTTTCAACCCCTTATTTGAACCCTTAGGGGGTGAATTCTTAAAAACCATGAAACACGTATTCAATGAAATATTTTTAAGAGTCTGAATTTCAAATTTTATAAAAATCGGTACAGATTATTTTTTTTTCCATACAAACTTTCTACCCCTATTTCATCCTTTTAGGGTTAAAATTTTTCAAATTACCTTCTTAGTGGATGTCCAGAATATGAAAATAAACATCTGCCCAAATTTCACGTTTCTACCATCAGCAGTTACGGCTCTGCGTGCGTCTTACCTCAGTCAGTCAGCACAAGTCCTTTTATATATATATATGTAATTATCCTAATAACCTCTGATTTTGTTTTTTTAAGTATAGTAAATTTAGCAAATGTAGCTGCTACTGATTCATTTTAGCATTAATTAATATACGTTATAAACTGCTGTAGGAGATGTTTTAAATATGCCAAATAATATATTTGTTTTTTATTTAAATTATTGTATGTACGACAAATTTATAAAAATATGTACGTGGGTAAGCAGAGAGAACACAGTGTCAAGACATAAATGTACTAAAATTTCGTTAAGATCGTATTTGTAACTCATGTAGACGCCCGCCAAATAATTCAGATTGTAATAAAAAAAAATCTTGCATATATTCATAATTTTAAGCATTTCACGTGATAATAAAATTTTAAAATAATAATAAATAATTTAGGAAACTTCCTTTCTCTCTATTATACAAATTCTTAACTGTACTTGAATGGTTGTCTGTAACGTGCGAGTGGCGAACTGTAACTAATCAGCTGCAATTAATAACTTGTTACGCAAACTTTCTTTCACTTTTTTCTATAAGAACCTGTTATACTATGTTGCGGGAGGCAAAAAGTCAAAAAAGCAAAAGTTATGATTCGAAAGAAACTGATGTAATAGAGATCTAATAGAGATTTTGATTCATTGAGTTTAGTTTTTTGGATGCCAGTGTTCAAGAGTATGAATTCGGAGCAAAAATAGTCTACAGCGACCTTGATGCTACACATAGTAAATAAGCTGCCGATCATCTTTCGTAAATTTTCAAAAAGTAAGCTGGAAATTTTGCAAGGAGCGCCTTGTACCCTTGTACTTGAACGAAGAGTTTCGCTGACTGACCGCTCGCTCGCTACCAGATGCTCCTTTGCTCTCCATTGCCGCAGCTCAGCGGTGGGTTAGGTAAACTAGAAAATCACCGGTTTATTGGCGGAAGGCATATAGATGATGATCATTGATTGAGTGATCCTCCTGATATGCAAGGAGCTGGCTATTTATTTTGCTCTCGATCACTTTAGAGAACAGAGAGGTGATAGGCCTGTAGGTAGGTCTGGATCGAAACCATTGTATTTCTTCGCGATCAAGGAGAAAATAAGAGTGGTCTTCCAAAAGAAGAGAGAAAACTTTCACTGGAGTTACGCTAAATAACTACGTTCGCAGCAGTGTAAGCTCACGAGCGCCTGACCGCAACTCTAGAAGAGAGATTCCATCCAAACAGCCAGTTGAAACAGCCTTTATTCCTTTCATATTGATATTCAATGCAGCTAGATGCAACTGTATGCAACCTGTAAACTACTTCCTCGTCTTAAATGAGGCATCCTGCTTCGAACGATACTTCCATAATTCAATTTTCTTTATTTATAGTCTAGGGTTGACAGTATTCATAAAATGTATAGGTGTTTCAAAATATCTTTATTTATTTTACTTTACTGTGTTTAGCTTCACACTGCATCCCGCACATAACATGGTAGGCATAGGGAGTCTGGAAACCTAGTATTGTGACATTTCCGTTGCCCACTTTGCGCCGATTGCATAGATGTATGAAAGTCTAAGATTGACGTTGGAGATAGGTTATTAACACAGGGCGTAAATCTGACAGCCTAATATACCTACGTATATAGCATTCCACTCACTTTCTGCATTGCGGGTTATAGTGAAAAGATATATTCACACCAGAAACAACTTATCTATTGAGTGTCGGAACTCAACTTTCTCAGTCTTATTTGAACCAAAAAAAAATTAATAATAAATAATCAATCCTCCAAAAGAAGAAGAAACGCAAACATTGGTCTTACAGTCAAAAATAGTTGCACCACACCACGAGGGCCCCAATAAATAAAGATTTTAAAATGAACTAAGTGTATTTTGTCTAGTATTTTGATATCTAATCTATTGAATTAAATATTAATATAATCTGTAAAATTTTATTTTTAAGTATATTTCCGAATAAACACTTTTAGAATTTTTCCAGCTTGATACTAAGTTAACGGTTTGCTCCTTATAAAATGTAAGGCGCAGATAAAAATCGCAGTACAGTAATTCTTAAAACAAACCTTCAAACCTCAATACATACATACATTTAATATATTTGATTTATTTTAATACATAGATCAAGTATAGTACTGTAAAGTACTGTAAAGGAATAGGGGAGGCCGGGTGGTCCGTGCCGGCCAGCAGTATGGTGACCACCTCAGAAATTTTATTAACAAAAAAAAAGGCCCGAAAAAATACCGTTTGCACGAACATATCTGTTCAAAGCTAAAGTTATGCTTGGACAGCACTACTAATAAATATACTAGTAAAAAATCTTCAATGATATACTATCCAATATTTTTTAAAATATTATCTAGGTGTTTTTGAAATAATGACACAAAAATTTTAATAATACTTTTCTACAATATATCTAACAGCTAACGAATAAGTACCAGTAGCCAAAGCGGTTATATGTTTGTTACATATTTTGTCAAATTTTTTTTCTTTTCTATTATTAGATATTTTTGATGATTTCTTTGAAGAAGCTTCAAGAGAAAAGCAGCCTCCCTGTTGAAATCTTTGCAGATGCTTAAGCCAGCTGCGACGTAGAAATTCAGAATGGCCCTCGAAAGAACATAGCAGCACTAAAATGGAAACAATAGATTTATCAGAGTAAGTTGTTGTACTGCTTACTAATAAAATATTATAACATTTTTAAAGTGTTATTCCACAGTTGGAAAAAAACTTTTTTAGAAACGCATAAAATTTTGAACTTAGCGGGATTTAAACCCGCGCTTCTTGGAATCGGTCCAAGCGCTCTAACCACTAAGTTATACGTTAAATTTCTCATCAAGCTACGTCGAAATTCTTATACGCTTGTCACAACTTATACAAGTTGTTACTAAGTAAAAAGGAATTAATGCTTTTATTGACATGATTTTAAACCTATGCCTATGGTTGTAATTTCTTTTTCAGTATCACTCTGTATGTCCCGCATGTACCTAGCAGGGTAGGCAGAGGGAACATAATGTTAATACACTCCGTTTCCCACTTTTGCCTAAATTATCAGGGTATTGGATGTTGAGTGACGGAATTTAACGCCGCACGTTGCCTATTCACCAGAGCGAGAAAATAAAAATATCAAATAATTCATTCTTCAAGTGAGGATCGAACCCACAATCGCGTTTACAGTCACAAGCTTGTGCCGCTGCGCCACGTCGACTCTTCTATCATAGAAATCAGATAAAATCACATAAAACACATTTTTTCTTAATTTATTCTAATTATTACAGAAATAATACTTACTAAAAACTTGTGAAACTGAGGTAAATTATGCTGTCAGTACCTAGCTGACAACTTTATTTGATTTTTTTTATTTCACAAGCTAATGTGATGTGGCACTAACCACTTTTAAAAAAGAGAGAGAGACTCTATTTTCTTATAGGTTTATATGTAGAGAATATATCTTAAAGGAAATTGATAAAAAAAAATCCGCTGTACTTTTTGAGTCGGTTCTTCTCAGGTCTGACACAGTAACTGTAGTTAACCGGCAGTAAATTAATTGACTTTAAAAAAATCAAGCTTGTTTCTTCTTATCAAAAAAAATATATATATTTGACTTTGACTTTACTTACTTATTTCTAGCATGAGGTCGGCGTGTCCATAATTATTGAGTGAAATATACTGTGCTTCATCGTACGCCATTGCACACAGTTTTCTCGACAAATCCTTATCTTTTTGTTCAGAAAAAACGCTACAACCGCGGGCATGGCGAGCCATTATCAATAATAGTAACCTAAGACACATCATGTTTTTAAAATTTCATTAAATAAATTAATTATAAATATGTTTGTTATTAAAATAAAGATTTATTTTAATAACAAAAATATTATTATTAAGATTATACAGGATGGAAGCGTCGGCGCCAATTTTACGGGAACAGCATATAGGGTAAAATATTTCAAATCCATACGTAAAGTAATTACTATATATTCTTTTATTGTAATTGTATTAGGTTTTTATAGAGTAGTTAAAGCTGTGGTTTCATTTCTAGTGATGATGAAAAAAACACTCTATATATTCAAAATAAATTAATAGATTTACTACAAAAAAATAGATTTAAATTTGTTTTGAAGTCAGCTTCAAGCCGTATCCTGCACAAAGAGGGTAGGCTGAGGGAACCTGGGAACACGGCACGGACACGGGACGGAATCCACTTTTGAGTTTTTTGAGACATTGCGTGTTGAGTGGCGGAACTCAACGACGTTTTTCGATTCTTCGAAGTATTTTTGTTTTTACTCTTATACATTATTTTGTAAATACCTATTGGTAATAATGATTCAATTAAGTTTCCACGTTAAGTTTTTTCGAATTATAGTTACTCGATACAACATACGATACTTAATATAGATATTTACCGATGAGTCAATGCATAGCCAAAATTATTTCCTTCCATCAGAATAGTATAGCACGACTTTAGCAATGGACACCATATATATTGAAAATTATTAATTTTATTCTTCCAAGCATGTTGACAGTCAGCCGTAAGAGGACACAAAGTAAGTGTTTTTTTCTTATTTACAGGTTTTGTGGACAGAGCAGCTAAACAAATATCTACAATATAAAAATATCATATTTACATAATTTAGGCCGTCGTGGCCCAGGGGCACAAGGGTGTGACTGTAACGCGACGGTTGTAGGTTTGATCCCCACTCAAGGAAAATAAATATTAAATTTCCTCAAATGGGAATCGAACCCACAACCAGTCGATTTTACAGTCACACTTCGTACCCTTGCGCCACGACTGGCTTCAATTTTAAAGTATAAATTTAATAATATCAATTTATAAAAAATCAATTTAAAATCAATAATAAAATCAATTTAAAATCTATAATTAATTCTTACACACTGTCAACGTAATTGCTACTCTCGGTTGTATATATAAGGTTACTAAAAAGTTAACAAAGGTACACGTACCAGATTGATTAGGGCTCGGCTTCCATTCTTCAATTTTATTTACAAAATACATATATCGATTCCAGGGCTTATATGATTTTTCCAAATCATCTAGAGAAGATTTCTTTCTATGCGTATAAGTGAAGTTTTGTAAACGCATCATCCAAATTGTAGGATTCGTAAAGAGATAAGTAACTAAAAATATATAAAATTAACCAGATAAATAATATTTTTCCGTTCCATATATACTAGCAAAAGATACGTGCTTCGCCCAGTGAAACTTATTCTTACATTAAAGTCAATTTACTTAAAATGTAGCCTCTATGTACATATGTTATTCTGAAGTATAAACTATATTGCTGTAAAGTTTCATCTAAATCTGTACAGTAGTTTTTGCTTGAAAGCGGAACAAACATCACATTGATTTTACAAGGCACAGATATACAATATTATAACACCGATTTAAGCACTTTTCCTGGTTTATGATAAAATTTTGTTTTATATGTACTGGAATACTTCCAGTACAATACGTTTTTTTTCACAATAATAGATTTTTTATATGGGCAACTCAGTTATTCAGCCATACTGTTGCACACTTTTTTTAGTCTTAAAATAAAATAAGAAATTATGTATAAAGCATTTACTCTGGCGAATCTTCCAGTCTTTACTCATGTCATTTGTATTATGTGCTGCAAAACGCTGTAAAAACTGTTCATTTTCTGTAATAATATTTTTCATTATAGTCCTTGTAGTAGCGGAAATATTAGTTTCCTTAGATTTTAGTGCATACTTAATATTCACTGTAAAAAATATTTATAAATATTATTTATGGTAAAACTAAATACATATAATATATTTTTTAGCTTTACGCTATCCTGCAAATTGCAAGGTAGGCAGAGGGAAACCTGGGAACCTCGTGTTAAGACATTTCGTTCCCCACTTTCCGCACATATCTGGAGGCATTGCGTGTTCAGTGGCGGAACTCAACGGCGCGCTTTGGCTTGTTACCAGAGACAAGAAATCAACACTAAATATTTAATCTCCTCCATTCGGATATAGAGAGAGTGGGAATTAAATCCACAATCTGTCTGGACTCACACAATTCTGCCCCTGCGCCACGACTGCCCCAATAATATATATTTTAATTTAAACTATCTCACCAATGGTTACGAATATCCCAAAAGCCAACTGAACATCGACATTATTATTATTTTTAGAAGAGTACTGCGACACACTTTCAATAATTTTTAAATAATTTCCTAAATCACTTTTTATAGGAAGGTCTTTGCGATCTGGTGAATAATATTTTGCACTTATAGTAAGATTATTTTGTTGGTATATAATAAAATAAATTAAATAAACTATGTAATTTAGGCGTG
Organism: Heliconius erato x Heliconius himera; assembly: GCA_013421005.1. Classification (NCBI taxonomy): domain Eukaryota; kingdom Metazoa; phylum Arthropoda; class Insecta; order Lepidoptera; family Nymphalidae; genus Heliconius; species Heliconius erato x Heliconius himera. Next base: position 224,413 of record JAATLQ010001368.1, read on the forward strand.
TCATAATTATTAGTTTTTTTCTTTTTGTAATAGTTAAAACTAGGACCAAACGTATGCGGCAAATTTCAAGTCATCACTGGCAAATTTCTTCAAGATACAGCAGTTTTTATAGAACGGAACGCGGGAAAATAGTAAATTTAGATTAGATACGCTCCTGGAGATGAAGATTAAATAGGGCTTTAAATCAGGAATTACATTTGACATTGGCTGTTTAAATTATTTTTTTAGCATCACTCTGCTTCCCGCATCCGCTCCCCAATTTGCGTTGAATTCTGGAGGCGTCGCATGAGTGGTAGAACTCAACGCCGCGCTTTGCCTCGAAACCAGAGCGAAAAAATTATAATGGGAACGGAGTGTCTTAACACTAGGTTTCAAGGTTCCCTCTGCCTACCTTGCTATGTGCATGTGAAGGTTTCCGACCAAACATTGTCGGTAGAGGTAGAGACAGTGTCATGATCGAGATTTGTGCTGTGTGTTGAAATGTAACAATGTCGCACTTCGTGTATCATTTTCGAGTGGCAATTGGGCCGAGAATTTAGTAAATCTATGCTATTATTAAAGATTTTTTTTTGTAAAATATATACAAAAAAATATAATTGAGGCCGTAGTGGCGCAGGAGCACAAGGGTGTGACAGTATTGTGAGTTCGATCCCCACTCGACGGAATGAATCTTTCATGAATATTTATTTACATTTCTTCACTCTGGTATCAAAGCAAAAATGTAGCGTTTCGCCACACAAAAGGCAATACCTCGAAAATCCGGCGAAAGGTGGAGAACGGAGTGTCTTAACAATAGGTTTCCTCTGCCTACCCTGCTATGTGCGGCATACAGCGTGAAGTGAATTTATATGCAAAAAAAACATTGGTATATATTAAAACATAACATGTCGCAAATTCCAGTTAACCCTTAATTTGGTAATGTATGCCCCGACATACATGAACTTTAAAAAAATATGTTGTATTAGAAAATACATAAATAACGTAAAATTATATTTTTATCACCTTGCAACTTAAACACCTTTTAGTAGAAAATATAAAACAGGCATCTGGTATCACTAGTTTTGACATTAGTTGACGAAAATGGCGTACCGGCGGCCTTCAGCTGTTCTCTCCAAGGTATTTATATAATTTTATTGATT